>CAWUFW010006230.1:0-292500 GCA_963921515.1 Calotriton arnoldi
AAACACCAATGCACTAACCTAAATCCTAAAACGCTAACCCCAGCACGACCCCTACACTACCCAAACACCACTGCACTACCCTAAAACATGACCCCCTACACTACCCAAACACCACTGCACTACCCTAAAACATGACCCACTACACAAACACCACTGCACTACCCTAAACCCTAAAACACTACCCCCAGCACGACCCCCTACACTACACAAGCACCACTGCACTACCCTAAACCCTAACACTACCCCCAGCAAGACCCCCTACACTGCCCGGACACCACTGCACTAAACCCTGAAACACCACCCCCAGCAAGACCACCTACACTGGCCGAACACCACTGCACTGCCTAAAACCCTGAAACACCACCCCCAGCACGACCCCCTACACTGCCCAAACACCACTGCACTGCCCTAAACCCTGAAACATCACCCCCAGCAAGACCCCCTACACTGGCCGAACACCGCTGCACTAAACCCTGAAACACCACCCCCTGCACGACCCCCTACACTGCCCGAACACCACTGCACTGCCCTAAACCCTGAAACACCACCCCCAGCATGACCCCCTACACTGCCCGAACACCACTGCACTATGCTAAACCCTGAAACACCACCCCCAGCACGACCCCCTACACTGCCCGAGCACCAGTGCACTGCCCTAAACCCTGAAACACCAGCCCCAGCACGACCCCCTACACTGCCCGAACACCACTGCACTGCCCTAAACCCTGAAACACCAGCCCCAGCACGACCCCCTACACTGCCCGAACACCACTGCACTACCATAAACACTGAAACACCAGCCCCAGCAAGACCCCCTACACTGCCCGAAAACCACTGCACTGCCCTAAACCCTGAAACACCAGCCCCAGCAAGACCCCCTACACTGCCCGAACACCACTGCACTGCCCTAAACCCTGAAACACCACCCCCAGCAAGACCCCCTACACTGCCCGAACACCACTGCACTAAACCCTGAAACACCACCCCCAGCAAGACCACCTACACTGGCCGAACACCACTGCACTGCCCTAAACCCTGAAACACCACCCCCTGCACGACCCCCTACACTGCCCAAACACCACTGCACTGCCCTAAACCCTGAAACACCACCCCCAGCATGACACCCTACACTGCCCTAAACCCTGAAACACTACACCCAGCAAGACCCCCTTCACTGCCCGAACACCACTGCACTGCCTTAAACCCTGAAACATCACCCCCAGCAAGACCCCCTACACTGCCCGAACACCACTGCCCTAAACCCTGAAACACCACCCCCAGCAAGACCCCCTACACTGCCCGAACACCACTGCACTGCCCTAAACCCTGAAACACCATTCCCAGCACGACCCCCTACACTGCTCGAACACCACTGCACTAACCTAAATCCTAAAACACTACCTCCAGCACGACCCCCTACACTACCCAAACACCATTGCACTACCCTAAACCCTACCCCCAGCACGACCCCCTACACTACACAAGCACCACTGCACTACCCTAAACCCTAAAACACGACCCTCTACACTACCCAAACACCACTGCACTAACCTAAACCCTGAAACACTACCCCCAGCAAGACCCCCTACACTGCCCGAACACCACTGCACTGCCCTAAACCCTGAAACACCACCCCCAGCAAGACCCCCTACACTGCCCGAACACCACTGCACTGCCCAAAACCCTGAAACACCAGCCCCAGCACGACCCCCTACACTGCACGAACACGACTGCACTGCCCTAAACTCTGAAACACCAGCCCCAGCACGACCCCCTACACTGCCCGAACACCACTGCACTGCCCTAAACCCTGAAACACCACCCCCTACACTGCCCGAACACTACTGCACTGCCCTAAACCCTGAAACACCACCCCCAGAACGACCCCCTACACTGCCCGAACACCACTGCACTGCCCTAAACCCTGAAACACCAGCCCCAGCACGACCCCCTACACTGCCCGAACACCACTGCACTGCCCTAAACCCTGAAACACCACCCCCAGCAAGACCCCCTACACTGCCCGAACACCACTGCACTAAACCCTGAAACACCACCCCCAGCAAGACCACCTACACTGGCCGAACACCACTGCACTGCCCTAAACCCTGAAACACCACCCCCTGCACGACCCCCTACACTGCCCAAACACCACTGCACTGCCCTAAACCCTGAAACACCACCCCCAGCAAGACCCCCTACACTGCCCGAACACCACTGCCCTAAACCCTGAAACACCACCCCCAGCAAGACCCCCTACACTGCCCGAACACCACTGCACTGCCCTAAACCCTGAAACACCACCCCCAGCAAGACCCCCTACACTGCCCGAACACCACTGCACTGCCCTAAACCCTGAAACACCACCCCCAGCAAGACCCCCTACACTGCCCGAACACCACTGCCCTAAACCCTGAAACACCACCCCCAGCAAGACCCCCTACACTGCCCGAACACCACTGCACTAAACCCTGAACCACCACCCCCAGCAAGACCACCTACACTGGCCGAACACCACTGCACTGCCCTAAACCCTGAAACACCACCCCCTGCACGACCCCCTACACTGCCCAAACACCACTGCACTGCCCTAAACCCTGAAACACCACCCCCAGCAAGACCCCCTACACTGCTCGAACACCACTGCACTAACCTAAATCCTAAAACACTACCTCCAGCACGACCCCCTACACTACCCAAACACCACTGCACTACCCTAAACCCTAAAACACTACCCCCAGCACGACCCCCTACACTACCCAAACACCACTGCACTAACCTAAACCCTGAAACACTACCCCCAGCAAGACCCCCTACACTGCCCGAACACCACTGCACTGCCCTAAACCCTGAAACATCACCCCAGCAAGACCCCCTACACTGCCCGAACACCACTGCCCTAAACCCTGAAACACCACCCCCAGCAAGACCCCCTATACTGCCCGAACACCACTGCACTGCCCTAAACCCTGAAACACCACCCCCAGCACGACCCCCTACACTGCCCGAACACCACTGCACTGCCCTAAACCCTGAAACACCACCCCCAGCACGACCCTCTACACTGCCCGAACATCACTGCTCTGCCCTAAACCCTGAAACACCAGCCCCAGCAAGACCCCCTCCACTGCCCGAACACCACTGCACTAAACCCTGAAACACCACCCCCAGCAAGACCCCCTACACTGCCCAAACACCACTGCACTAAACCCTGAAACACCACCCCCAGCAAGACCACCTACACTGGCCGAACACCGCTGCACAAAACCCTGAAACACCACCCCCTACACTGCCCGAACACCACTGCACTGCCCTAAACCCTGAAACACCACCCCCAGCCCGACCCCCTACACTGCCCAAACACCACTGCACTGCCCTAAACCCTGAAACACCAGCCCCTGCACGACCCCCTACACTGCCCGAACACCACTGCACTGCCCTAAACCCTGAAACACCACCCCCAGCATGACCCCTACACTGCCCGAACACCACTGCCCTAAACCCTGAAACAGCACCCCCAGCATGACCCCCTACACTGCCCGAACACCACTGCACTGCCCTAAACCCTGAAACACCACCCCCAGCATGACCCCCTACACTGCCCAAACACCACTGTTCTGCCCAAAACCCTGAAACACCAGCCCCAGCACGACCCCCTACACTGTCCGAACACCACTGCACTGCCCTAAACCCTGAAACACCAGCCCCAGCACGACCCCCTACACTGCCCGAACACCACTGCACTATGCTAAACCCTGAAACACCACCCCCAGCACGACCCCCTACACTGCCCGAGCACCAGTGCACTGCCCTAAACCCTGAAACACCAGCCCCAGCACGACCACCTACACTGCCCGAACACCAGTGCACTGCCCTAAACCCTGAAACACCAGCCCCAGCACGACCCCCTACACCGCCCGAACACCACTGCACTGCCCTAAACCGTGAAACACCAGCCCCAGCACAACCCCCTACACTGCCCGAAAACCACTGCACTGCCCTAAACCCTGAAACACCAGCCCCAGCACGACCCCCTACACTGCCCGAACACCACTGCACTGCCCTAAACCCTGAAACACCACCCCGTGCACGACCCCTACACTGCCCTAACACCACTGCACTGCCCTAAACCCTGAAACACCAGCCCCAGCACGACCCCCTACACTGCCCGAACACCACTGCAGTGCCCTAAACCCTGAAACACCACCCCCTGCACGACCCCCTACACTGCCCGAACACCACTGCACTGCCCTAAACCCTGAAACACCACCCCTGCACGACCCCCTACACTGCCCAAACACCACTGCACTGCCCTAAACCCTGAAACACTACACCCAGCAAGACCCCCTTCACTGCCCGAACACCACTGCACTGCCCTAAACCCTGAAACACCATTCCCAGCACGACCCCCTACACTGCCCGAACACCACTGCACTAACCTAAATCCTAAAACACTACCCCCAGCACGACCCCCTACACTGCCCGAACACTACTGCACTGCCCTAAACCCTGAAACACCACCCCCAGCACGACCCCCTACACTGCCCGAACACCACTGCACTGCCCTAAACCCTGAAACACCAGCCCCAGCACGACCCCCTACACTGCCCGAACACCACTGCACTACCCTAAACCCTGAAACACCACCCCCAGCAAGACCCCCTACACTGCCCGAACACCACTGCACTAAACCCTGAAACACCACCCCCAGCAAGACCACCTACACTGGCCAAACACCACAGCACTGCCCTAAACCCTGAAACACCACCCCCTGCACGACCCCCTACACTGCCCAAACACCACTGCACTGCCCTAAACCCTGAAACACCACCCCCCAGCACGACACCCTACACTGCCCTAAACCCTGAAACACTACACCCAGCAAGACCCCCTTCACTGCCCGAACACCACTGCACTGCCCTAAACCCTGAAACACCACTGTAGGAAGGTGGAATCTGACTATATGGTTGCCCCCACTTTTTTTATGGTGTTTTGCTGGTTTATGACTTAGTTGGACTGGGATCCTGCTATTCAGGGCCCCAGTCTATCTGCTTTCTCTGTAAAATGGTTTCCATGTGCCTTAGGCACATCTCTGATTGGAATCTGGAGTGCCCTTATAAGTCCCTAGTATATGGTATACTATGTACCAAGGGCATAGGTACCTCAGAGGCCTACCAGGGGCTGCAGCACGTATTGTGCCACCCCTGGAAGGCCATCCAAACTGACACCACAGGTCTGCTACTGCAGCCTGGGTAAGGTGGTGCATGCACCCCTTACTGTGATATAGGATACCTATATCACTAAATACATACACACATATAAACCTATAAGTCACTCCTAAGGCAGGCCTTATCAATCCTAAAGGCAGAGTGCATGGTTCCTATGTGAGAGGGTGCCCCTGCATGAGCAGGGCCCCTCTGCAGCGTTCGGAGACCATCTCTGATGCTGTTTGTAGTGCAGCCTGACCATATACTCTTAAGCGCATTATATCCTCGCGGTAAAATGCTAACTTTGGAATGGCTGCACCTAAACATGTCGTGTTTGGTGTCAAACATCTTGGAATACTACCCCCCGCCAATCCTGGCGGCGGGGGTAGCATTCCACCCTTCTAGAGGGAAAGACATGTTAACTCTGGCTTACCCGGTAACTTCTTTCTGAAGCCCTGGCATCACAAAATGGATGCTGCTGCCACAGACACAAGTCTGGCCTCCTGCTGCTGGACGAAACTCCGGCAGGGGAGGCCTGGACAATAGGTTTCCTGTTGCAGGGAGGTGTGACCACCTCCCCAGACAGGATAATGTGTATTGGGGCTGGGCGGGAGCACCATCTGTGTGCTTTGAAGTCCTGCACTGGAGGCACATTTGGTGTCCCTGTGCATACCCCAGTTCAAACCGGATCAGGGGCTTCCAGCCCCTGCTTTGGCGCGAACTGGACAAAGGGAAAGGGGTGTAGCCACCCCTCTGCCCTGACCCACCCATAGGTGGGGCCACAGAGTAGTCCAACCCCTATCTTTAGAATAAAGGTAGGAACCCAGTCCTTAGGACTTTAGATTATACCTGGATGAAACTCTGACACTGAATCCTGGACCTTCGATGCTCTACGACAAGATTAGAGGACTGAAGAATCTCCCTTGGGGTCAAGGAGTGAGTCCCCTGCTTGGCAGGCACCAAAGAAGCATCTGTCCGGTTCGCATTTCTGAAGCTCCCGTCGGACGCCGAAGTCATCGTATCACCAGAGGTGGATTCTCAGACTTCCCCGAGGCTACCCTGAGTCCCCAGCAAAGCTGAGGCCCGTGGCTATCGTGGGCGACTTGAGACCGTGACCCCTGGACACCGAGCACATTTGCAAGTGCACCATCTTCTGGGTCTCCCAAGAAGTCATGCTTTGGGCTCCGAGTAGCCCTAGCCTCCAGCACCACCTGCACCGAAGATCACTGGCCCCCACTCCACGAGTGTTCTGTAAGCCAGCTCCACGTGCGGCGTCACGAGGCTCCTTCGCGGTCGCTAGCCCGTTGGCTAGTAGCCCTTAACGAATGCCAATCTTTTCCTAACTTGGCATCCTGGTTGCTCCAGGCCTGCCCTCACTTACCCTCGCTGGGTGAGTTCCACAGACCTTGCTGGTCTGCACCATCGACGATCTACATCTTAATCGAGACTTGCCGTTGCCAAGGCTTGTTGGGTCCAATCCGGTCGCCGACATCTCAGCACTCGACAGATATCGTGTACCAGCCCGAATCCTGCTCCTGGTCGCCGACAACGCCTCCCGGACCTCGTGGCTGAAGAGTCAAGACGACCGTCAACGCACCTGAAGCACTCGACATCGGTGGGCATCTGTCCCTCGCCTTCCTGGTCACTGGCTAGTGACCCAGACTCTGTCCCCTCTGCTTTCAGGTTTACCAGAACTCCGATCCACTCTTGGATCCACCCGGACACTTTTCTCTTGGCCGCCAGCAGCACTTTGCAGCAGATCGCCATTCGAATCGACGACGAAACCCGACCCCGAAAGGGACCTATGCACCCGGCTTCCCTGGGTGAGGTAATACGAGTACTCCGGTGCTCCCGTGGGTAGAGACTCTTCAAAGTCCTAGATCTCAAAGGGTTTTGTCCTAGTCCTCTTTTAAGTGTCCCTTTCCTCTTTTTTCCCGATCCCGACTTTCTCCATAGAAGTTAACGGCGTATCGCGGTTGTGTATTTACACTGCACGCGTCTCCTGTGGGTCCCCTGTGTCACTACCTTGGGTGGTTCCTTGTGGTCCAAGCACTTCTAGAGGCTCTAGGCCTAGTGTCTAGTTCAGTCGTGGTTCGCATACCACTTTATTGGTATATGGTTTGGTACGCCCCTAGGGCCCAAACGTGTATTTGTGCTATTACTGTGAATTAATAACTTATAACTTATGTACTTCGAACTCTAGCCTCATAAAGAGACTAGAGGGGTGTGTTTAGCAATAAATACATATATTTTGAATATATACCTGGTGTGGTGCTCTTTCATTTGGTCACTCAAGAGATTATAGACTGGTAAAACAAGCTGCTTTACATTCCTTCAAGACTTAGCCTGAAGGCTGCTCTCCATAGCTACCACTAGGATAGCTTTCAATAAGGTTGTCTTTAACCTATCTCCAATAAGGGGTTGTTTGGACTGGTGCAAGGTGCCCACTATAATTAGTGGACAGCATATGCCAGGCCAACTTCTCACAACCACCCCCTGCACGACCCCCTACACTGCCCGAACACCACTGCACTGCCCTAAACCCTGAAACACCACCCCCAGCACGACCCCCTACACTGCCCGAACACCACTGCACTGCCCTAAACCCTGAAACACCACCCCCCAGCACGACCCCCTACACTGCCCGAACACCACTGCTCTGCCCAAAACCCTCAAACACCAGCCCCAGCACGACCCCCTACACTGCCCGAACACCACTGCACTACCCTAAACCCTGAAACACCAGCCCCAGCAAGACCCCCTACACTGCCCGAACACCACTGAACTAAACCCTGAAACACCACCCCCAGCAAGACCCCCTACACTGCCCGAACACCACTGCACTAAACCCTGAAACACCACCCCCAGCAAGACCACCTACACTGGCCGAACACCGCTGCACTAAACCCTGAAACACCAGCCCCAGCACGACCCCCTACACTGCCCGAACACCACTGCACTGCCCTAAACCCTGAAACACCACCCCCAGCACGACCCCCTACACTGCCCGAGCACCACTGCACTGCCCTAAACCCTGAATCACCAGCCCCAGCACGACACCCTACACTGCCCGAACACCACTGCACTGCCCTAAAGCCTGAAACACCAGCCCCAGCACGACCGCCTACACTGCCCGAACACCAGTGCACTGCCCTAAACCATGAAACACCAGCCCCAGCATGACCCTCTATACTGCCCGAACACCACTGCACTGCCCTAAACCGTGAAACACCAGCCCCAGCACGACCCCCTACACTGCCCGAACACCACTGCACTGCCCTAAACCCTGAAACACCAGCCCCAGCACGACCCCCTACACTGCCCGAACACCACTGCACTGCCCTAAACCCTGAATCACCAGCCCCAGCACGACACCCTACACTGCCCGAACACCACTGCACTGCCCTAAAGCCTGAAACACCAGCCCCAGCACGACCGCCTACACTGCCCGAACACCAGTGCACTGTCCTAAACCATGAAACACCAGCCCCAGCATGACCCTCTATACTGCCCGAACACCACTGCACTGCCCTAAACCGTGAAACACCAGCCCCAGCACGACCCCCTACACTGCCCGAACACCACTGAACTGCCCTAAACCCTGAAACACCAGCCCCAGCACGACCCCCTACACTGCCCGAACACCACTGCACTGCCCTAAACCCTGAAACACCAGCCCCAGCACGACCCCCTACACTGCACGAATACCACTGCACTAAACCCTGAAACACTACCCCGAGCAAGACCCCCTACACTGCCCGAACACCACTGCCCTAAACCCTGAAACACCACCCCCAGCAAGACCACCTACACTGGCCAAACACCACTGCACTAAACCCTGAAACACCACCCCAGCACGACCCCCTACACTGTCCGAACACCACTGCACTGCCCTAAACCCTGAAACACCACCCTCCTGCACGACCCCCTACACTGCCGGAACACCACTGCACTGCCCTAAACCCTGAAACACTACCTCCAGCACGACCCCCTACACTGCCTTAACACCATTGCTCTGCCCTAAACCCTGAAACACCATTCCCAGCACGACCCCCTACACTGCCCGACCACCACTGCACTAACCTAAATCCTAAAACACTACCCCCAGCACGACCCCCTACACTACCCAAACACCACTGCACTACCCTAAACCCTAAAACACTACCCCCAGCACGACCCCCTACACTACCCAAACACCACTGCACTAACCTAAATCCTAAAACACTAACCCCAGCACGACCCCTACACTACCCAAACACCACTGCACTACCCTAAAACATGACCCCCTACACTACACAAACACCACTGCACTACCCTAAACCCTAAAACACTACCCCCAGCACAACCCCCTACACTACACAAGCACCACTGCACTACCCTAAACCCTAACACTACCCCCAGCAAGACCCCCTACACTGCCCGGACACCACTGCACTAAACCCTGAAACACCACCCCCAGCAAGACCACCTACACTGGCCGAACACCACTGCACTGCCTAAAACCCTGAAACACCACCCCCAGCACGACCCCCTACACTGCCCAAACACCACTGCACTGCCCTAAACCCTGAAACACCACCCCCAGCATGACCCCCTACACTGCCCGAACACCACTGCACTATGCTAAACCCTGAAACACCACCCCCAGCACGACCCCCTACACTGCCCGAGCACCAGTGCACTGCCCTAAACCCTGAAACACCAGCCCCAGCACGACACCCTACACTGCCCGAACACCAGTGCACTGCCCTAAACCCTGAAACACCAGCCCCAGCACGACCACCTACACTGCCCGAACACCAGTGCACTGCCCTAAACCCTGAAACACCAGCCCCAGCACAACCCCCTACACTGCCCGAAAACCACTGCACTGCCCTAAACCCTGAAACACCAGCCCCAGCACGACCCCCTACACTGCCCGAACACCACTGAACTGCCCTAAACCCTGAAACACCATCTCCAACATGACCCCCTACACTGCACGAACACCACTGCACTGCCCTAAACCCTGAAACACCACCCCCAGTAAGACCCCCTACACTGCCCGAACACCACTGCACTAAACCCTGAAACACCACCCCCAGCAAGACCACCTACACTGGCCGAACACCACTGCACTGCCCTAAACCCTGAAACACCACCCCCAGCAAGACCCCCTACACTGCCCGAACACCACTGCACTAAACCCTGAAACACCACCCCCAGCAAGACCACCTACACTGGCCGAACACCACTGCACTGCCCTAAACCCTGAAACACCACCCCCTGTACGACCCCCTACACTGCCCGAACACCACTGCACTGCCCTAAACCCTGAAACACCACCCCCAGCAAGACCACCTACACTGGCCGAACACCACTGCACTGCCCTAAACCCTGAAACACCACCCCCAGCAAGACCACCTACACTGGCCGAACACCACTGCACTGCCCTAAACCCTGAAACACCACCCCCTGCGCAACCCCCTACACTGCCCAAACACCACTGCACTGCCCTAAACCCTGAAACACCACCCCCAGCACGACACCCTACACTGCCCCTAAACCCCTGAAACACTACACCCAGCAAGACCCCCTTCACTGCCCGAACACCACTGCACTGCCCTAAACCCTGAAACACCACCCCCTGCACGACCCCCTACACTGCCCGAAGACCACTGCACTGCCCTAAACCCTGAAACACCACCCCCTGCACGACCCCCTACAATGCCCAAACACTACTGCACTGCCCTAAACCCTGAAACACCACCCCCAGCACGACCCCTACACTGCCCGAACACCACTGCACTGCCCTAAACCCTGAAACACCAGCCCCAGCACGACCCCCTACACTGCCCGAATACCACTGCACTACCCTAAACCCTGAAACACCAGCCCCAGCAAGACCCCCTACACTGCCCGAACACCACTGCACTGCCCTAAACCCTGAAACACCAGCCCCAGCACGACCCCCTACACTGCACGAACACCACTGCACTAAACCCTGAAATACTACCCCCAGCAAGACCCCCTACACTGCCCGAACACCACTGCACTGCCCTAAACCCTGAAACATCACCCCGAGCAAGACCCCCTACACTGCCCGAACACCACTGCCCTAAACCCTGAAACACCACCCCCAGCAAGACCCCTACACTGCCCGAACACCACTGCACTGCCCTAAACCCTGAAACACCACCCCCAGCACGACCCCCTACACTGCCCGAACACCACTGTACTGCCCTAAACCCTGAAACACCAGCCCCAGCACGACCCCCTACACTGCCCGAACACCACTGCACTGCCCTAAACCCTAAAACACTCCCCCCAGCACGACCCCCTACACTACCCAAACACCACTGCACTGCACTAAACCCTAAAACACTACCCCCAGCATGACCCCCTACACTACCCAAAGACCACTGCACTACCCTAAACCCTAAAACACGACCTCAATACACTACACAAACACCACTGCACTACCCTAAACCCTAAAACACTACCCCCAGCACGACCCCCTACACTACACAACCACTGCACTACCCTAAAACACTACCCCTACACTACACAAACACCACTGCACTACCCTAAAAAACTACCCACAGCACGAACCCCTACACTACCCGAACACCACTGCACTGCCCTAAACCCTGAAACACCAGCCCCAGCACGACCCCCTACACTGCCCGAACACCACTGCACTGCCCTAAACCCTAAAACACTCCCCCCAGCACGACCCCCTACACTACCCAAACACCACTGCACTACCCTAAACCCTAAAACATTACCCCCAGCAGTACCCCCTACACTACCCAAACACCACTGCACTACCCTAAACCACTACCCCCAGCAGTACCCCCTACACTACCCAAACACCATTGCACTACCCTAAACCCTAAAACACTACCCCCAGCAGTACCCCCTACACTACCCAAACACCACTGCACTACCCTAAACCACTACCCCGAGCACGACCCCCTACACTACCCAAACACCACTGCACTACCCTAAACCCTAAAACACTACCCCCAGCACGACCCCCTACACACCACCACTGCACTACCCTAAACCCTAAAACACTACCCCCAGCACGACCCTCTTCACTACCTAAACACAACTGCACAATTTGTTACAGGCGTTGCAACGCAGGCCTGTGGTGCTTACTGGAAGTACCTGGTGGGCTAGTTGGGCCTCAGGGACCCTCAGGATTCAAGGTGACCTAATCCCCCAACTTAAAACGCGCCACGGGGCGCGTTTGCACAGTGGTGAAGGGAGGGGCGGGGCCTCAGGTGACATGTGCGCAAACACGCCCTGTGGTGCGTTTTAAGTTGGGGAATTAATTCCCCTTGAATCCTGAGGGACCCTGGGGCCAACTAGCTCACCAGGTACCTTCAGTAAGCACAACAGAGTTGCGTTGCAGAGAGGTGAAAAAGGTGCGTGGCCTCGGAACGCCTCTCTGCAACTCAGCTCTGTGGTCCTAACTGTAGGTACCTGGGGGGCTAGTTGGGCCCCATGGACCCTAAGGATTCAAGGGGACTTAATCCTGCAACTTAAAACGCGCCACGGGGCGTGTTTGCACACGTCACCTCAGGCCCCCCCCCTCCCTTCACCACTGTGCAAACGCGCCCGGTAGCGCGTTTTAAGAGGTAGTTTTAATCCCCCTGCCCTATTATGTACTAGGGACTTACAGAGGAGGTCATGCTAATCACAGGGGTACCCCAACGCATAGTGTTCCCTAGTGTATGTAGGTGTTTTCACTGTATTCTAAGTGTCTTTTCGCATAGCACTGGCTCTAGGCCTAGTTAGTCAGTCAGTTACCACCAGTACCCGTCTGAAAAAGTTGTGGGCACAGGATGATTTTGCAACAAGGCCTCTTTCTGCTCCTCTGTTGGTTCTTTCTGCACATCTTTTGCTTCTTCCTGCACTTTTCTTCGTCTTTGTGGACTTCTGTTGCTTCTTTCTGCATTTCTTTTGCTTCTTTCTGTGCGTTTTTTCTTCTTTCTTCACATGTCCTACCTCTGTAGGCATAGTTAGAAACTAGCATTTAAAAACCTTTGAAATTCACTTAAAAATCATAGGTTTCAGGCACGTTATAGTTAGAAATTAGCATTTAAAAAACCTTTGAAATTCACTGAAAAAACCATAGGTTTTAGGGACAGTTTTGGTTAGTTGGACATTTCACTCGTACAAAACCAGAGAAATTCCCCCGTTATAGTTAGTTCAGCTAACTATAACTCGCGCCCCCGCAATGCACTGCTGATGACGTCACATATTACATCACTCATGACATGGTCAGTGACATCACTGATGACATCTCAAATGACATCTCAAATGACATCACTGATGAAATCACTGATGACATCATCCATGTGATAATTTCATGCATCTTCTCACACCCTAATATAACCTTTGATACACCCACTCTAAATTACAGACTGCCATTCTCAAAACCATACACACTCCAATACCAATAACTACATACCCACTCACTGATTCTTAGGTCTACCCACTCACTGATTCTTAGGTCTACACACACACATCTACTCACTCACCCGTACAGTCACTCATACTTACAGTCACTCAGTACAGGACTATCATATGCACTCATACACCTATATAAACACTCACACACCGCCACTCATCCATAGAGGTACTCGCACACCTAGTCAGTCTTGCAAAAAATTAATCACACACCCATTTACTCACCTATACAGTTATACACACACCAGCTCACTTACTCATACAAATACTAGCACATTCTTACGCTCTTATACAATCACTGATACAAGCACACACTCATCCATACAGTCACAATCACAATCACACACTCTCGCTTATAGCTATTTATATACTCCAACACACATATATACTGCCTTTCACATATGTAGTTACTCGCACATGTACCACTGAGATATACATTCACTCACTAACACACCCATACACACTCACCCACCCAAGCAGTCCATCACAGATGCACTCTTGAAATCATGCACCCAGTGAATCACCCACTCACACATCTATGTACAGAGTCACACACACCCCACCCACACAAACATTCAGGCAGCCATACAGATACTCAGAGAACCAATCAATAACCCATATAGACACTCATGTAGCTATTCGCAAATCCATGCATCCACTTACACACCAACAAACAGACGGATACAGACATTCACACAGTTTAGTCACTAACCCATGCATTCAGTAAGATACGTTTAATCACTCACTTATAGTCAGTCACGCACGTACTAAATCATCCATTCAGACACTTATACACCCACTCATTCTTCAATACGCCTTTCCCTATATATATATTAAACATATTTAAACTTTACAGAAACACACAGTCACTGGATGATGTCATCAGTGATGTAATCAGTGATGTCACAGACTATGTCATGAGTGATGTAATATGTGACGTCATCAGCAGTGCATTGCGGGGGCGCGAGTTATAGTTAGCTGAACTAACTAGAACGGGGAATTTCTATGGTTTTGTACGAGTGAAATGTCCAACTAACTATAACTGTCCCTATAACCTATGGTTTTTTCAGTGAATTTCAAAGGTTTTTTAAATGCTAATTTCTAACTATAACGTGTCTGGAACCTATGGTTTTTTCAGTGAATATATATATACACACACACACATTAGATGATGCCTTGAATTTGGAAACAACTGCACTGTGACATTAAAATTGTGTAATTAAGATGATGTTGCATTGATGTTATTTTTTTCATATTTTTGTGCTATATCCAGGTCAGCCCTCATCAAAAGAAAAAGATCTGGTGGGCCATTGCGAAGAAACAGCGGACCCTCGGGGGTCTATAAGAGCGGTAGCCTGTACTGCCAGTGAGAGAACCTGCAGTGCTGGACCAAAATTTCAGAGGGATGTGGCTCGGAAAGTTCTTCCAGGAGAAGAAGCGGGTGCAGCTCACCCTGACTCGTAAAATGGCCAGCATCTTGGTAATGGCCTACCCACAACTGGATGGGGAGCTCAAGGCCAGAGAGCAGCAACAAGGGGGCAAGTGTATGTTTTAATTTACTCTGCAATACATTTTTATTTTTTATTTAACAGGGTCACAAAATATGTCCGAGTCTTACAGCTCAAGCCACAACTCTAGCAATGTGAAGTCTCCCTTGTCAAAATCTATTTCAGAAATGTGAGTGATGCCTTATGGTCTTACATCCTGTGCACCTTTTCACAGGTGCAGTAATGCCTATGGAATTTGTGCAAATGAATATTGAATTGTTTTTCAGCTTATCACAGAAAAACATTGGACAAAAAAAACAACTTTAGTATTTCGATAACTGTTACATTGGCAAACAACATGGATTTTTTGAAAATTTGTATATTTTGTGACCTACAATATTGTCCAAGACAGGATAAGAGACTCACATACTGACAACATCAAATTGATTATTTAGTCCTTTTTCATCCATTTATATACAAGAAAAATGCATGATATTTTCTGTGGAACTTTGTACAAGCATCTTCAGTGTGTGCTTTTTGATGAATGTCATGTGTAAGAAATCAGGTTATTAGTTGAAAGGGGTAGATAGGCCACTCAAATAATAAAAATAAGTCTCGTCAGTGTGAACCACAATGTCCACAAATTAAACCTGTTCTTAACCCTCTGTTAACTTGGCAACAAGCAGTCCGCCTTAACTTAAAGGCATTTGGGGCCAGATGTACGACCATTTTGCATGAGCAAAATCGGTTGCAAATTGATTTGCGCATACAAAACTGACCATATGCTATGTACGAAATGCACTCGCAATATCGAAATTAGTGTTGCGAGTGAATAGCGAGTTGCAGAAAAAGCGATAGCTATTAGCGTTACCAAATTAGCGACTCGCAAAATCAAATGTACGGAGGACTTGCAAATTGCGACTATGCGCAAAACGGGTCATTTGCGCATACAATTTACCACTAACCTGAAACAGGTGGTAACCAGTCCCTAACTATAAAAACAGGCCCAGGATGCACCAGAACCTTTCCAAAATGGTTGCCCTGTACATGATAGCGAGGAGGATGTGTATACGAGCTGCTCTACAGAGGAGGAGGAGATAGGAGAGGATTTTCAGAGTCAGGCTGACATTGTTTGAGAAGACTGAGGAAGAGATATATGAACAGTACAGGCTGAGTAGCACAGTCATCCTAGACCTCAAACACCCTGAAGCCACATTTGGAAAGCAGAACCAAGTGCAGCAATGCAATCCTAACACATGTGCAGGTGTTGTGCTCCCTCCACCTATTGGCCACTGGTAGCTTTCAAGACGTAATTGTAGTGGCTGGAGGTGTCTCACAGAGTACGCTTTCGCGTTTCTTCTGCAAATTCCTAGATGCCCCGCTACAACACATACATGAACACATCTATCTGCCAAGAAATGATCAGGAACTTGACAATACCAAAATGCAATTCTATACAATAGCAAGATTCTCACAGGTCATAGGGTGCATAGATGGGACCCATGTGTCCATATGTCCACCATCACGCATAGAATACATATTCCGCAATAGGAAAAGCACACATTCATTGAACATCCAAGTTGTCTGTGACGCAATCAACACAATCACAGATATTGTTGCCAAATTTCCAGGAAGCACACATGACTCGTACATCTTTAGAGACAGTGGCAATATACCAGAAATTAGAAAGAGGTGATTTTGATGAAGGATACTAGGTAATGAATCCCACACCCACAGTGAGATGTATTTGTTCATGAATGTCTGTATGTATGTTGTCTCCAATTCTTACATTCCCTTGCAGGTGACAGTGCGTATGCCCTGCGTCCCTGGATCCTCACACCGTACCTGTCTCCCTCCAACGCACATGAAAGGCGATACAACAGGGCACATAGACGCACCAGGTCAGTCATCGAGCGCACTTTTGGCATACTAAAATCAAGATTCAGGTGTCTACACATGAGCGGCGGGGCCTTGCAGTACATCCCCGAGACAGCCTGCAAATTTGTTGCAAGCTGCGCAATACTCTACAACATTGCATGCAGGTGTGGCCTGCCCATGGAGTTGTCAGATACAGACTCGTAAGACGAAGAGCCTGGACCACCAGCACACCAACCAAGTGAGGGAAGCGCAGCAGCAGAGGAGAGAAGGTGCAGGGACCACATAGCCAGACATTATTTTTCAAGGTACGTCATAATCATTCACAAATATGCACACAAAACTACACAAGAAAGAGTCTAACTGTGTTTTACAATATGCCTTTACTTCAAGGTCAGAGTGACTGAGTCCATGGGACAATGTGTCCATCTCAGATAACTGTTACTACACATTTTAGATATGCAAAGTGGTTACTTCTCCACAACAAAAAGTGAAAAGACAAAAACAAAAGGATAAAATTATCTTTTGCCCCTCTGTCCTGCAAATGTTAATCTTGCACTTTGGTTCATAGAGTGCCTACTGCTGCTTCACCACTGGGTTGGGGCATCAGCAGTGGAAACACTGTTGCGGCTGGACACTTCACTGTCAGCAGTGTCTGTGCCTCTTCCTGTTGCTACCAGGCTAGTTTGCATTGCTTCCACAGCAGCTGTGATCTGTTGTAGTCCCCTTGCCACATCACCACTGTAGTGGCCCATTTCTACCTGCAGTGCTAGGGTGCGTCTGCGGTGCAGGCTTGTTGCATTGGCCAGACGTCCAATTGCCCTCGTCATGGCGCGCATGTCATTTGACCTGCTGCGCTCCATCCTACTGTTACGTGCCCTGTGCTCCTTGAGCTCTGTGCGCAGCTGCACAATTGCATCTGTCATGGCATCCATTTTGCAATCCATACGGGCCTGATTGTCAGACATTTGTTTGGTGATTCTGTTGAACCCCCTGCTCAACTTAATGTTCATTAGCCTCATTTGCTTTTGTTACAGGTGCTGAATTTTGAGCATGGATTCCTCCAGGCCAGCAGAAGGAGATGCATTTACTGCCATTATGTGGGCAGGAGCGTGCCTACGGCTTCAGAGCTGCCTCCGGGATTGCGTGGTCAAACGTGGTGCCCTGCCCCTTGTGCCCAGAGTGCGACTGGTGGTTGGCTGCTGCTTTGGGGCTGTTGTATCGAGCCCTTGTGCACTCCCCAATGAGAATGGAGTACTGGGGTCATCCTGCCCTTGGTCCATCTGCCCATGCTCCTGCTCTGAGTCAGTGTCTCCCTCCCTTGCTTTTTCTCCCAAGGATGTATCTATGTTGGAAAAGGAGAAATAAAGGAAATGTTTTGAGTCACTATCTCTGTGGTGGTACTATGTTCACAACTCATGTCAGTCCCTAACAGCAATGTTTGTGTCACGTACTACATTTCCCATGATGCACCAACTGTGACTTTGTAGACAGAGCATGTAGATGCAGTTTGGCCTGAGTGTGGTGCATGCATGTGGGGTGCTGGCTCGAGTGTGACATACAGTGGCTTTCAATTCTCACTTACCTGTGGGTGGTGGAGGTTGGGATGTGTCCAGGCTTCCTATTCCCACAACTGACTCTGGCTCTAGGGTGGCTTCCACCATTGTCTCTTCTGTGGAGGCTTACGGGAGGCTGGATGAGCCACCTCCTGTTTGTTGTGCAGCACGTAGCCGTTCTGCCACCCTCTCCTTCGCCCTGTAACGGAGGTGCCTCTTTTTAATGTCATCTATAGACCTGTCCGCCACACCGAGGGCATTCACACACAGCTGCATGTCCCGCCATATCTTCCGCTTGTCAGACTCTGGCACGGTATGTGAAGTCCGACCAAACAGCTGCTCGTGGTTGTTGCAACACTCCTCGATGGTGATATCTTTCTTTTTCAGAAAATATATGTTTGCGCAGCCTCTTCTTGCCATCTTTCTCAGATGTCTGGCTGGCCATCTTGCTGTGCTGTTCTCTCTGTGTAGCACTGTTCAACTGAGCTGCTGCACCTTGCCATGTGCTTGTTATTCTTGTCAGGAATCTCCATGGACACCACTTCCTGGTTTGGGGTACTTCAGTTCAACTAGGAAGTGTTTTTTTTCAATTTTTATTCACACTCGCTATTTGCGCATGCAAAATGCAAGCTTTCTACCGCGTACGCTAATTGCGCATGCAAAATGCATGTTTTCTACCACGGAGACTATCTGCGAGCGTTTAGCGTATCGCAATTTGCGACTCGCAATTTTGCGTTGCGAGTCACTTACGAGTCGCTATTTGCGTGTAGGATGTGTAGGTACATTCAATTTAGCGAGTCGCAATTTTGCGCAAATTGCGACTTGCTAAAACTTTCGGTCGTACATCTGGCCCTACGTGAAGTAATAAAGTAAAAACAAGATAAATCCCACACCAATTTAGAAAAGTACAGAATATTTTAATACATAAAATGACAACAAAAATCCAATAAGAAATATCAAAGTTAGGAATTTCTTAAGTTTAAATGAGAAAATACCACCAAAAAGCAGTGTGCCAACTGCAGGTATATGGTGGTGCTAGTACGGGGCAAAATCAGAAATAAAGGGCTGACTGCGATGAGGCGTGGGTAGGATACACAGATAGCTTCGGACTTAGGAGAAATTAAAAAAGTTAAGTTAGTCAGTGGGGCGAAGTTGCAGGCTGTAGCTGAAGAAGGCTCTATGAGGGTGGGTACAGTTGTCGCGAGGTCACGCTGAATCGAATTTGCTACTGCAGAGAAGAACAAAGTAGAAGCTGTGGCAGAGTCAATCCCACCGGCGATGCACTTTCTGCAGTTTAACTTTCAGGTTGGTCCCAATCTTCTCCTGGTTCTCCGAGCAGTTTTTGGTGAAAAAGTTCCAAACTTTAGGGTTAGGCAAGAGGAGTACACTTTAACCCTACACTAAGGGTCCTGGACCTGGGGAGGCACCTTTTGGGGGCTAGGACTCAATCCGTTAGAGGCCAAATAAGAGTCCAGTGCAGGTCCAGTTGGGAGTGGTCAGCTGGGCAGTTTGCGTGGCAGGCACAAAGTAGTTGAAAAGATGCAGATTTTTTTGCATGAGTTGGCTTATGGAGACTTGTTGTGGCCCTGTAGCTCAAACAGGATGGCAGTCAGTAGTCAGCGGACCTTACAGTAACTTCTGGTATCCTTTGAAACAGGTCCAGTCTTTCCATTCAGATTTCAGACAGCAGGCCAGTCCTCCTCCTTGTCTTCACGGGAGCAGGAAAGTCCTGATAAAATTTTCTGAGAGTGGCCTTTTATACCCAGTGGCAGCCTGCGGGTGGAGGACAGTCCTTGTTTTCAATAAAGAGTTGGCTTGGGGGGAGTTTCTTTCTTCCCTAAGTAGAGTTTCAAAATGTGTGGATGCACAAATAGGCAGGGCAGGTCTTGTATGAGTTTACTTTTTGTGTACAGGAAGCAGGGCCCTTCAAAATGTAACTGGGCAGCTCCATCCACCAATCATGCAAGGATGGCTCTCCCCTATCGACACCCAGGCTCGATTGTCCACTGCCTACAATGCACATCTCTCGGCTAAGAGCAATTCACACCTCTAACAACAGGAAAATTACAGACTGGTCTCAAACTTTAGGACATAAAAATGCTAACTTTCTAAAAAATCAATTTTTAAAATTCATTATAAATTAAAAAATGACTAATATTAAAACATTAAAATGGTTTAACATTTTAGGTAAAAAAAAAGTGTAAAAAGTATTTTCAAATCACTCCACAAACTGGTTAGCTTTTAGTAAGATGTATGTTATGTTGATTTGTATATTGCACTAATCCACCACAAGTGTATTCGGGCGCTTGAGCAGGGGTGTAAGCGTGTGGCCCTTGTCGCATTATTCGAGGAACCAGGTCTTCAGTTTCTTGCGAAACTCAAGTAGTAAGGAGGAAAAGGCTCTGATGTGTTGTGGGAGGTTGTTCCATGTTTTGGGTCCGATGTAAGAGAATGAGTGACCTCCTGTTATGCATTTGTAAATGTGGGTGTGTGTGCGAGTGAGTGTGAGGCTGAATTTTGGTGTTTCGATAGGTTGCAAAAGTGTATGCAGCTGTTGAGGTAGGCGGGTCCGGTGTTGTGTAGGGCTTTGTAGGTGTGCGTGAGGAGTTTGAATTGGCAGCGTTTGTGGATGGGGAGCCAGTGGAGGTCCTGGAGGTGAGGTGAAATGTGGAGGTTGAGTAGGAGTCTTGCGGCGGCGTTCTGGATGGTCTGAAGGAGATGTTGGGAGATTCCGGCGCACAGTGCATTTCTGTAGTCGAGTTGGCTTGTAATAAGTGCTTGTGTGATGGTATGCTTGGTGTTCTACTGGAGCCACTTGAAGATTTTTCTTAGCATTCGTAGGATATGGAAGCAAGCGGAGCTTGCTGCGTTGACCTGTGCCATCATGTTGAACTGGTCGTCAAGGATGATCCCCAGAGCCCTGGTGTGGTTAGTAGGTGTTGGAGTGGGTTCAAATTCTGCCAGCCACCAGGAATCGTCGATGGTGTTTCCAAAGACCAGCAAAAGAATTTCAACATATGTAAATCTGTGGTATGCCAATATCTTGAAACCTATAGGAGTGTTTTTCTTTTCAAACATTTTGTAAGCAACAAAAATTATGTATTAAGTTGTCCTCAAACTTTAAACATTATGATGTCAAATTTATTATAGCAGAAACAAAAAAAACATTGCTTATGTCATGCGCTTCCATCATATTTAAAATGCATTTTAAAGCAAAAACAAGAAAACCACATATTTAGGCATTAAACCTAAATGCCCTTTGTTTTACAGATATTCGTAATTAATTTCTAGCGAAAAATGCCTTCAATAATTAGGTTTTTAAAACAAACAAAAAAAATTGCTCTTTTACGAGAGGAGAGCATAATTGAAATTTGAGCAGTGTTAGCATTTTTTTTATGACAAAAAAAAACCCATGAACTTTAGAAATGGGGAAGTACTACACATGATTTAAAAACAACAAAAAATATGCCTGGGATTCTGTCGCTGACGTTGCGGCTCATCATCGATATCCAGCAGCAGGTAACCAAAGTCAAGCAGCATCAGATCCATGGTGAACAAGCGATTTGAAAAGATGAAAGGGGGGGGAGGGGACTGGGGGTTGTCTGTGTTTGACTATTGTATACTGCCAGGTCAGGTGTGGAGGTTTAGCCCCGATGGATATGCCAACGGTAAGACAAGTTGCGTTTGGGCAGGTGGATTTCTGTCTGAAGCGCCTCCATCAGCTGCTTTTAGGCCAACACTGGGTCAATGGAGTACTCTGAGAGTGACTGACACGGAAGGGGTTTGACAGAGTTTCGTCCGTCTTACTGCTGCCATATAAGTCGGGTAGGAGGACAGTCACAATGACAGACTGGTACACCAATTATTTTCGATGGTCTATATGCAGCCACCAAGATATAAATATAAATAAAGCAGTATGTTTGCATACACGCAAAACAAAGCAGTCTAAATAATCTACACATCAAGTCTTGCAAGGCTAACACCCCAGTGCTGGTCTGAGCAGTCTCCCCCTGCTGCTCCACGCTAACAAACGTGTCATTAGCAGATCTATGGTGGTGACCCACAGGTGGTGCTCGCGCTAGCTGTGCGCATCCAAGTCTGAGTTTGGCCTTGAAAGATCAGCTCTTCTAGCGCTACTCTGCTGAGCTCATGCATATCTTACAAGGGCCTGTGGCCCTGCTCCAGTCTCACTCGGCTGCGTCCTTTGGAAGTGTCCGGGAGATGGGTACACCTTTCTGCCCTTTGGTGACGAGCAGCTTAACCTCTTCTTCCTGCGATCAGTGATGCCACGCACTGAGGCTGTCACAGTGGGCGACGGCTTCAGGGTGCAGCAGCTTTTTCCTTGCGGTTCCTGCTGGTAAGATGGCATAGCACCTTGCTTCCAAGTTCCTCTGCTAATTGAGGGGACTCCTCCGACACTGGCAATGGCTCATAGTCTTAGTAGTTGTCTCCTAGCATATGTGGGGTCACAGGCACAGACTACAGCCCCAGTGAGGTTGGCTGTACGGGGTCATGACCCAACCAGACTCAGTTGCCCCTTCCAGGCATACGGGGTTTACAGACATATGTGAAGACCCCAACAAGGCAGTTGCAATGGTCAACAGTCCCAACAGTCTCAGGGGCCCCCTCCTGGCATACGGGGAATCATGGACATGGGAGACGGCCTCCACGAAGGCAGCTGCAGCAGGCAACTGCCCAGAACTTCATGTCATCCTCGACTGAGTATACTGACTTCCACAAGACAGCAGATGCACTCTCACAACACTGGTCCCAACTTGATGTGGTGCCTCACATTCTGCTCATTGGGATCCACTCGCCAAGATCCCAGCTGATCCTCACTCTCTCCAGGCTCTTTCCTCCTCCCACACAGGCAGACAGCTGGTGCTCAGGGCAAGTTTTCTTAGCTTCCTGGTGATGGTCCCTCTTCCAACTGTAAGACTGACAGTCCTCGGTCCTCAGTCTTGGTTGTAGCAGCTTGAGGTTTTGGTGATCTATTTACTCCCGAACAGTGCCATTGAACAAAGTGTGGGACTGTGGGACACATGCTCCCTCCTTTATAGTCCAAATCCAGAGACAAATTTGATTCAGTGTCTGGACCTTTAAAATTCAGGTAGGGGGGGTTGGCTCTTTAAAGTGCTCTTTCCTACCATCTTTAGTCAAAAGGACAAGTCTGTCCCAGCAGGAATGCGTCCAGTTCGAATTGATCCACAACACCGGCCAAGGGAGTAACCGGAATCACACCTAGCTGCCAGCCACCACTGAAATATGTCTCACAAAGGTTCAAAGGCCTAAGTATTCTCCTCCATCTAGATCCACTGATCCACAGTGCCAGCCTCATCAGTCCTACCATCTCCCTGACAATGAGTCCAGGCCCCACTGACCAATACCTCTTCCTGGAATCCAAGATACTTTTCAGGTGCACAGGGAATTGTTCTGCTACCATTCCAGCCTTCAGGAATGTCAGTAATCCACTTCTTCTGTGTGGGGTAGCAGTCATCACTTAAACTAGCCTTTACAGGCCCTGGGCTTCAAAAATGAATCCCAAAGGCCTCCATGTTATGTACTATACACAAGCAGATATACATCCCAGAAAGCACATTCAAGTATCACACACTGTCCAGTGCTACACACAATTAATGCAGGCCACAGCCGCTGAACTTTGTGAGTGAGCTGGTAGTCACCACTCCTGTGACACAGATAAAAAGGTGTGTTCGCACTACTTATAACTACTATAAACAAAACATGTATGCTGCACTGTTTGTGTCACTTAACTCCAAGAAAGGGCAGTAGCCCTCTACCACAATGAGGGTAGCGCTTGGTGTGCCCCTCCCAGTCTAACAAGACCACATTACCATTTTTTGCCCATGACCAAAAATCAGCAGCTGGGGCATTCAGGGTAGGGCTGCACATCAGTGATGCAGGGGACTTTTCTGTTGCAACATTCAGTTTCTGTGGCATTATTGCTCTGAATTGAGAATACTTTCACCTTCCGAGATCTCTCATATTTGACGACACGGATCTAGAAGACACTGAAGATCTTGGACGAGTAGCAATAGCAACCTCCCTGACACGTTGGCGAGTGTGAGATGTGTGTTTTGGTTTCCCTCGTTTCCCTCACTTGGTAACTTTGTCGCAGAATTCTGAGGCGGTTGCGAGTCTGATCTTTACCCACTTCTACTCCGACACGCTGAGTGGAAGTGACTTTTCTTGCCACAGTTGTGGCATGTGCTCTTTGTCACAGGGCACGCACCCGAGTATGGGGGAGAAAACCACATCAAAACAGATGCTACGGTTGTGGCCTTCGAACAAATTTGTGTTCTCAATCTTGCATAGTGATTCTTCAATTTACTTCTTGACCTTGTGGCGTCCCATCAGTTCTGCCTGGTATTCAACTGTGTGGGAGGTTCCTGCCATGGATAGGCTGTCTTGTAGTTTGCTTGATTTCTGCAGTAGCTTCTGTCTGAAAATTGCAGAATCGCAGCCATTGATGATTGGCAACCTCAATTCTTCTTTGCAGTTGTAATTTTCAAAAATCACAGTGCTAGACACGTTGCTTTAGTCTCATTACAAAAGCATTGATTGTCTCACCTTATTTTGCATAGTCAAGTAGAAAAGATACATTTCATAATCATTGTTTCTTTTTGGGAGAAAATAAGTCATTAGTTGTTAAAGTGCACTATAGGAAAGATTGTCAAAGTCGTCAAATTGGTTGATTATGTTGGCTCCAACACATTGCAGAGAAGGCCTATTAGTCTCTTTTCATTTTCAATCCCAAGTGCCCCTATGTAAATGTCAAAGCCCTTGATCTATTGGCTCCATCTGGGGCCCATCTTGCTCATGTCACTCATGCTGAAAGGTGGTGGCACCCCTAATGAGAATAGTTCAGAGATCGTTGGGATAAGCAGCATGTGCGACTTACTAGTCAAATCGAGACTCATGTGGGTCAGGTGTTGTGACAGGTCCATGGAGGAACAGCAAAACCCTGGAAGCACGCACCGCTTACAAGACCGCCACCACGACACACCACCAACTCATCAGATCTACGAAGAGGAACTTCTTCCAGGACAGAATTCTCTCCAACTCCCACAACTCCAAGGAACTCTTCAACATCATTCAAGAATTCACCAGACCCCTCAGCAAAACCTCCGATGTCCCTCCCTCCCAGGACCTCTGCAACAAACTCAGCTCTTTTTTCCACCTCAAGATCAGGACACTCTACAACAACTTTGACGAACATGACCAAGGCACCGACCCAACACCTTCCACCAGCAACACCACCCCGCCGACCATCCTCGCCTGGACCCCTGTCACGACAGAAGACACTGCAAAGACCATGAGGAGCATACACTCCGGAGCACCCACTGACCCTTGTCCGTCGCACATCTTCCAAAGGGCTGCCTCCGCCATCGCACCAGAACTACGACGGACAATCAACTGCACCTTTGTAACAGGCACGTTATCCGACGACTGGAAACGCGCAGAAGTCAAACTCCTCCTCAAGAAGCCCTCCACAGACCCGACGGACCTCAAGAACTACAGGCCCATCTCTCTCCTCCCCTTCGCCGCCAAAGTTACAGAGAAGATCGTCAACATCCAGCTAACGAACTTTATAGAATCCAACGACATCCTCGACACATCTCAATCCGGTTTCTGCAGCAACCACAGCACCGAGACCAACCTCCTAGCCGCCATGGAAGACATCCGCACACTCATCGATCAAGGTCACACTGCAGGGGCGCTAGAGGGCGCACGGCAAGATGGCTGCGCACTAGTGCAGTTCAGCCGGCTGTTATACCAATCCATCCATAATCCTGCACTTTGACGAGGCAGCGTACCTTATCCGGAGTGGCACGGTACTAGTAAGTGCCCTAGTACTGTGCGGTACCGTCTGACGCCTTGTGGGTCGAGTGACAAGCGTGACACAACGAAGGAGGTGGCTGTGACTCATAATGGCGGATCGCCGCTGATATTCCCGGCTGCCTCTGCTTTCGGCTGCGGACCCTGCCTACGGCTGGCTGTGGGCTGAGCGGGGAGCGGAAGCTCGGCTGGTGGAGTACTGCTATTACCACGCCGCGGCGGATCGGCGGCCTGCGATTGTGCCGCGGCACCCTGGGGGCCTCATTACGAATTCTTCGGTACTTGCTGCAGCTGGAGGGCGATGCGCTACCATTGACCCCCTGGGCGGAATATTGAAGTTGGAGGGAGGAGAGAGGATCGGAGCGGACATTGCACCTTAGCTGATACCCTGTAGAAGTGGTGGTGGGTGACACTTCATAGTGGCCTGAGATTGTGGCCCACGGAGTTGGCAGTACATAGGAACAGTGGTCCCAGAAAACGAACATACAATTTAGCAAACAAAATTACAATGTAATAGTAAGGAATCAAAATTGAGACACAAGGTATTTGTTGCTTATAGTGTTTAATTCACACTGAGCATTGATCTGTTATTGACAAAGTTCATATATTATTATATACAGTAGTGTCCCTAGGTGGGAAAGAGGGGGAAAGAGGTGGAGTGATGGTGATTCAAGTGAGGTAGGGGTAGTGACTTCAAGAGTGTAGTTAGCATCAAACAAAACAATAAAATATTCAGAAGACAAGTGGCTCCTTGATCGAGCCTATTAATCACAATGTACACAAAAATGCTTATATAGCCATGAAACGGAAAAACAACATCACTCACCATAAGGGTGATGTCACCGTTGAAAGCTTAATCAATCAGCTGATGACTAATAGTCTAGAAGGAGAAATGAGAAACTAAACAGGACCGTGCATGCATGCACAATGAGATAGTAAACCACCTAGAAATTACGCGCATATAGTACATTAATCTACCAGTTTAAATCTAAAGGGTCAAGACGACACCGCTGGGGGCCAGGTTGAATCAAAACATCGTAAGGACCAGCAGGTTGATAAACTAGTCGGTCAAAGCGAGAAAAGCCCACTGATTGATTAAGCTTTCAACGGTGACATCACCCTTATGGTGAGTGATGTTGTTTTTTCCGTTCCATTGAACTTGGCTAGTAAGAGGAAGATTTTAGAACGTTGATTTTGCACCTTATTTTCACAGGTGCTGCTTTCCCTCCCTCGGTCGTTAGGAGCCACATAGGCAAAGGAGTACCCACCCTTTTAAAAATAGTAAAGGCCCGCAAAGGAGTCCTATGATGATGATTAAGAGCACAAAGCAATCTCATGCATGCAGGGAAAAAAACAACAATGGAAACAATAAATCGTTTTGTCTTTTTTATTAACAAAATATCAAAAGATTATCGAAAGATATGTTTAATATTACAGAAAATAATACATACAAATAAAATATACTAAAGGAAATACAATAAATACATTGCCCCACAAACACTCATCATTCATACAGACACACTCATATCATTCATATGAGCTCAAAACATCAAACAGACATACTCAAAAATCATCCAACATTGACACACAAATATCCAACATAGAAAAGAAAGCCCACAGAATGAATAAATATTCTATATACAGATCCAAAATTGGAGGGTACGAAATGAATTAAGGTATTGAAAGGACAAGCGCCAACGCGCGTTTCGGTGGAAACCCTATTCACGGGCCACACCTTCCTCAGGGCGAGTCATCATTAACATGGAGGATGTGGGGCACTCAATAAACCAGTAATGATATTCTGTACAAATCAAGGTCCAACAACGACAGACTAAAATGATAATTTTGAGCTCATATGAATGATATGAGTGTGTCTGTATGAATGATGAGTGTTTGTGGGGCAATGTATTTATTGTATTTCCTTTAGTATATTTTATTTGTATGTATTATTTTCTGTAATATTAAACATATCTTTCGATAATCTTTTGATATTTTGTTAATAAAAAAGACAAAACGATTTATTGTTTCCATTGTTGTTTTTTTCCTGCATGCATGAGATTGCTTTGTGCTCTTAATCATCATCATAGGACTCCTTTGCGGGCCTTTACTATTTTTAAAAGGGTGGGTACTCCTTTGTTTTTGTACTGTTTCATTGAACCCCTATATTACCCACCCCCATTCTCTATTAGGGGTCCCTCCTGTTTACTGTTATTAGGAGCCACATAGGCCCCCGCATATTCTCAGCCTCTCACCAGAGGCGTCTTATGGTAATTTACCACTCCCTCCATCCTATAAATGCATTACTTGATCTGTACGACTATACTTTTTAAAGTCATTTTTATGCTCTTCCCTAGATCCCCTCACCCTCCCTCACACCACAGTCCTGATGAAGACCCCGCCATAAGGATTGAAATAGCCTACTGATATATTGGGGTCGAAACGTCGACATTCCTTCATCAAGCCAGCTTTAACACCAGGGATTTAGTACTGTGTTAAATAGCATCATGGCTATATAAGCATTTTTGTGTACATTGTGATTAATAGGCTCGATCAAGGAGCCACTGGTCTTCTGAATATTTTATTGTTTTGTTTGATGCTAACTACACTCTTGAAGTCACTACCCCTACCTCACTTGAATCACCATCACTCCACCTCTTTCCCCCTCTTTCCCACCTAGGGACACTACTGTATATAATAATATATGAACTTTGTCAATAACAGATCAATGCTCAGTGTGAATTAAACACTAGAAGCAACAAATTCCTTGTGTCTCAATTTTGATTCCTTACCATTACATTGTAATTTTGTTTGCTAAATTGTATGTTCGTTTTCTGGGACCACTGTTCCTATGTACTGTCCTTTACCCAGGTCCCAGAGACTAGTATTGGGTTTACCCTTCTTAGGTACTTATCCACGGAGTTGGCGGCAGATACCAGTTGGCAGAGTGTTATCCAGTGGACACATTCGCATGCACGTTGGCGCGCTGGTGTCTGATATATCGTATTGCCCTGGCGCGCTGAATGTGAGGCCTGCCGTGCTGCTACCCCAGTGGCTGAATTGATCTAACTGGTTGGCTGCCGATAATCGGAAAGCCCTGCAACAGCCTGGTGGGTGCTGGGACAGGCGAGAAGTGGCAGGTCTGTACTACCCTGAGAAGTGACGGCATGGCGGCCTAAGCTGGACATACTGTAGAGTGGGTGGGCGGCGCAGTCTGTCTCCCCGGGCCCCACTTTCTGTTTTCTTTGGAATTGTTGCTATTCCGGGGAGCTCTATTGCAACGTGGGGTGCGCAAACTGAGTGCGCAGGTCTCGGAGGCAGCGCTGTACTGTAACAACATCTTTATATGCCACCTGAGCACCATTCATAGGCGAGTGGTAGGATTAACGGCGAGAGGATATTGTGTGTGGTTTGTGTAAGGTGGGAGCACATCGCCAACCCTGCCAAGGAGCTCTGCATCATGGGCAAGCCTGACAAGACACAACCGTGCCTCACGTTCGAAATGCGCAAAACCGGCAGATCTCAGCACAAGCCGGCCGCGGAGGCCCCATTGGACACTGCCCCAACTCTGGAATCCACGCTCGTTGCGATGCAGCAAAGCCTGCAGTCGATTGATGGAAAGATCGATGCGCTCAACCAACGCATGGATCACATGGCGGCGAAGCTGGATAAGCAGGGCACAAGGCTGAGTGAGGTCGAGCAGCGAGTGTCTACTGTTGAGACGATCTGCACACTGTCTCAGAAAAACTCTGAACATGGAGAAGGTGCTTGCGATCATCCAAGCCAAAAATGAGGACCTGCAGGCAAGGTCTAGGAGATATAACTTACGGATAATGGGGCTGCCGGAGTCGAGCAACGTCCGTAAGATGGAACTATTGGTGGAGCGGCTGCTCAAAGAGATTTTTGGCTCTGATAACCTATCACCTATGTTAATAGTGGAGCAAACCCACCGCTCTCTGGCGGCACGCCCGAGCCCTAGTGCTCCACGCCGTCCCATCATTGCGCGGTTGCTAAATTACCGCGGCCGGGACGCGATTCTCCGCCTAGCCCGGGAAAAGGGGCAGATCACGCATCAGGGGAATGCATTGGCGTTCTTTCCGGACTTCACTACTGCGGTCCAGGCTGCTAGAAGAGAGTTCATCCCTAATAAAAAATTATTGCAGGCAGAGGAAATCCCCAGCACGATTGAGGATCGGTTCAGAGGGTACTTCCAAGATTTTCACGAATCCAAGAGCCGCCATGGAACATGCGAAACTACTAAAAAAAGCGCCGCTGTGAAACCACTGCTGAACCAGATGAGGATGAACAGTGACCACTGGATTGTAACTAAGAGCTATAAGTGCATCACTGAGGATTGTTCATGGCCATTTTGCCGCTCTGGTGGGCGAGTTGGGGCCAGACTCTTGCTCCTCACCTCAAAGGATGGTTACCTTAGTTGTTTTTCTAATGCCATGCTGGGGGGGCTGCACCTGGGATTGTTGCCTTGCTGTAGCTTGGGTATATAGCGCAAAATTGTGAATTGGTGCTCCCTTACGATCATTAACTGCTGATTGGCGCTGCTATGTCGAACCATAGATATACTTGGCCACCTCCCCCTATCATTGGGAGGCTTTTTGCACTCTTTTTTTTTTGTTTTGAAAGTTTCAAATGATTTATTGTTCTACTTAATTCTTTTTTTGTAAATCTTTTTATTTAACAAAACTTGGGTCGACTTTACAAGTTACAGTAGTTAAGGCAGAAACCAATATCACATGCCATCATGATTACAGAGTACATAGGTAAATCGTAGTAATTAACAATGACTATGGGAGAGCAGGGTCTTCTGGCTCTAGGACAGTGGGGGGAACATAGATATCTCCTCTGTATTTGTTCCATTTATTCCAGATGGAAAACCACTTTCTGGGGCACCCCCGGGAGACATACACCGTTTTCTCATGGAACATGCACCAGTCCATGTCTGCCCTCCAAGATGCTACCTTGGGCGGCTCTCCCGCCCCCCACAGTTGTGCAATATTCCGTTTGGCCACCATTAAACCCAGTGTGACCCATATTTTGTCTTTGCTGCTGAGATCGGTGGGTTCCCATATGTTCAATAGGCATCGCTTGGCCTCCGGCCTCAAGGCCATCCCCAACACCCTGTTCATGCATTTTCAACCAGTAGGATTGGATGTACTCACATTCCCATATTATATGCATAAGGGAGCCCAGCTGTCCACATCTCCGTCTACAGTTGCCGTCCTCTACTTTCCCCATTTTGACTAGGGTTGGTCCAGTGACATATATTCTATGGAGGATTTTCAGCTGCACGAGACGGAACTGGGATGAGATCGCCACCTCTCTTGGGGATGTGACTGCCTCCTGCCATTCTTCGTCATCTATTTCTAGCCCATCTCTCTCCCAGTGCTGCCCGAGTGTCGTCAGAGGGTTTGGAGAGTTATTGATCAGCTTTTTATAGGTCATGGATTTCGCTTTGTCGGGCATGTACCAATCCAACAACCTGTCCTCTAGTGGCGAAGCGTCTGGCAAAGTGGTGCCTCTGGGTATGTTTGACAGTAATGTGTGTCGGACTTGTAAGTAGCAGAAATGCTCCGAGTTAGCAAGCTCATGGCTCTGTTGTAGAGCGGCGAAAGTGACCACCTCTCCCTTGTCCCATAGGTCCCCAATTTTTGAGATCCCAATAGTGTCCCATTTGTCGAACCCCTTTGTGTTGCCTAGTGTGCCCAGCTGCTCCGTTTCCCATAGTGGGGTGGCTTGTGTAAGCTTTTTATCCCACCCCAGGCTTTTGGTGGCCGTGTGCCCGTCCCATACTGAGTGCTTGGTTGGACCCGTCAGGGAATATTTCTGTTGTCTGGAGTAGAGAGCTCGGTGATGTGCCCCTCCTGGGAGTAGCCATTTGTCAAGCCTATACGCCGGGTCATCGTCTTGTCGATACGAGCAGTGGTTTATTGCCGCCAGATGCGCGGCCCAGTAGTACTTCTTGATGTCAGGCAATCCAATTCCCCCGTCGTACCAGCCCAGGGTCAGTTTCTGAAATGCTGTTCGGGGTCTCCCTTCCCACAGTAAATCTCGCTGTATACTTTCTATCTCACCAAAGTATCTAGTTGGGACTATGTCTGGGGTGTTTTGTAATGCGTAGAGGAAACGCGGCAATGCCATCATTTTAAACAATGCCGCTCTCCCTAGTAGCGAGAGCGGGAGCGCCTTCCATGTGCCCACGTCTCTCTTGAGCCTTTGCAGTGGGGGGGTGTAGGTTTCGCTCATATCTGATTTTGGGGTCTGCCGTGATAAAGATACCTAGGTAGCGGAAGCCCTCCCTCGCCGTTTGTATGGGGCAATCTCGGGGCAGGGACGGGGGATCCCCTCTCAGGACGTATAACAAGGACTTGCTCCAATTTATCCTATATCCGGAGTACCTTCCAAAATTGGTAAAGATGTTGAGGACCGCGAGGAGAGGGGGTCTTGGGGAGGCCAGGTACAGTAGAATATCATCCGCATACAGGGATATGCGATCCTCCCAATCTGCTGCCCATCTGAGACCTCTAATGGAGGGGCTCCAGCGGATCCAAGCAGCTCCAAGGAGAGGGCGAAGAGGAGGGGGGATAGTGGACAGCCCTGTCGGGTTCCCCGGCCAAGCTCAAATACCCCAGATTTCTTGTTTACAACGACCTGCGCCAAGGGCTCGGTGTACAGTAGTTTGATCCATCCTATAAATGTAGGCCCGACCCCAATTTGATTAGCACAGCAAATAAATAAGGCCACTCTATCGTGTCAAATGCCATGCCATGGCTGCGTCTAGCGAGACCACCACCGCCGCCTCCTGTATTGTGTCTAGTCTACCTAGCACCCCGTGAAGGCGGCGTAGATTTAAAGCTGTGTTTCGATGAGGCATGAAGCCTGATTGGTCAGGGTGTATTAATTTACAGATTACTTGGATAAGTCGATTTGCTAATACTTTGGCTAAGATCTTGGGCTCTGAGTTGAGCAGAGAGATGGGTCTATAGGAAGAGCATTTGCCCTTGGGCTTACCCGCCTTGTGGATCGTTATTAGTGTGGCCACTCTTTGATCCTGTGGCAGCAGTCCCCTCCCCATACTTTCTTCAAACATTGCCCGCAAGTGCGGGGCGACAGCGTCTGGCTTTAGTTTGTATAGCTCTATTGGCAGGCCATTTGGGCCCATGGCCTTGCCGGGTCGAAGGTCTCTGATCGCCTGAGCTAGTTCATCGTTCGTGAGGGCGCTCTCCAGCGTATCCCTCTCCTCGGTCGACAAGGTCGGCATCTGGATATCTTGGAGTAGTTCCGTTGAGTCTTCCACAGAGTGTGTGGAATTAGAGCAATAGACCGCGCCAAAATAGGTGGCAAATTTGTTGGCTATAGCCTGCGGGTCGGTCACCATTTGCCCTCCATCAGCCTCCAGTTCCGGGACCAGCCAGCTCGCTAAGTCCTTTTTGTCCAGTCAGGCGAGAAGTTTCCCAGCTTTATCCCCTAGGTCGTATATTCTACCCGCTTTGCCCCTTCCCATTGCCTTGGCCAGATCAGTCGCAATACTTTTATATTCGTCTCTCTTGAGTCTCAGGGTGTGGAGGGTCTCCTTTTTGCACTCTTACGTCCCCTAATGGGTGTACCCCATCTGTTCACTTGGGTTATCTGGGTGTTGGGGTATTCATTAGTCTCAGATTGGGTTGTCTTTAGCAAGTTGGGTGTGCTGAAGTGGGTGGGGGGGTTGTGGGGGAGGTGGTTTCATGGCAGACATGGAGTGGATGCAATGTTCTTTTTAATGTTCTGGTCTCATCAGTGTATTGCATGTAATGGTACTGTACTAGGGTATGTGAAATTGCAGGTCTGGGGGATAATATTAAGTTAATAACATGGAATGTGGTTGGTTAAATAACCCCCCAAAAATCCGCAATGTTCTAGCTTTCTTGGACAGGCAGGATGTACAGGTTGCATTTCTTCAGGAGACGCATCTCACTAAGCACACAGAATTAAATGTTGGGTCTCGCTGGGCTATGGTGCGCGTCGCCTCCTCGTTTTCCTCCTACTCTAGGGGTGTAATGATTCTGGTTAAGGGAGGTACTCCATATACGCTCATCAAGTCTGAGGTAGACGAGCAGGGGAGGGTGATCCTTGCATTGGGTAAGCTGGGAGACACAATGGTGTTGTTCGTAAACACGTATGGGCCTAACATTGATGATCCCACTTTCTTTAATGATGTATGGAGGCTTATCTCTTCCTATCTGCCATCATTTGTGGTATGGGGTGGGGACTTGAATGTCTGTTTGGACCCCCAACTGGATCGCTCCACCGATGCAAAAGGGTGTGGAAAGTAAGCAGCGTTGGTCCTGGGTGAGTTGGAGGCAGAGGGTCTTATAGATGTATGGAGGGCTCGTAACCCAGGTGCGAGGGAGGGCACATTTGTATCCACAGTACATAGCTCTTGGTCAAGGCTTGATTACTGGCTGGTTTCCTGGGAGGCGGCCCCCTGGACTGTCTTCATAAAACCAGGACACTGTCGGATCATTCCCCAGTGTTGATAGAACTGAAGGTGCCTGCCTGTACTAGGCCTCCGTTTCAATGGCGGTTACAGCCGTCCTCCTTAATTGACCCAGTGTTCCGGGCCAAAATTGGTGTGGCAATAAGCAATTACTTCTCAGAAAATGAGTGATCGGTGGACAGTGTAGGCACACTTTGGGAAGCCTTTAAAGTCACCATAAGTGGGGAGTGCATGGGTGCTAAGGCGGGTGTATTGAAAGATCTTAGGAACAGAATTAGGGCCCTAGCGGATAAGATTAGCCCGTTAGAACGAGAATGAGTTGAATCTGCTATCGAGCCTCCTGTAATACACTATCCGGAAGGTTACAATACCAAGCATGCTGAGCACAGCATTTGAGCACACCCTGATGACTTGCAGCATGCCCGTCACCACCTGTATAACAAATTGACACACACAAATTAGTATGCTTGCCGCTCCTCTCGTGGGCACAAAAGATGTTTACACAACGATAGAGAATATAGACACCATACGGGTCTGCTTCTCTGTCCACCGTAAGACACTGCTTTCAGAAAGACACCTCTCGCAGCAGTAGTGCATGACCATCACTAATGTTTAATGTTCAACTCAATAGCTCCCCCCCCAATAACATTACCCGTTTTTATCCCTCCCCCCTGCATCAACCAGAGAAATAATGAAGCACTAGTCGCTAAGAACACCGAGAGAAAGATCAAAGTAATGAAGGTGCCGCACAGAAAGAACAAAGTAATGAAGGTGCCTCACGACAACACCAACCCCTGATGGTCTAGTAAAACACCATCATCCTTTATGTAAAGAGTATGCTAATACTAAGAGCACAATACAGTGTACTTGCAATTAAGAGAAACCATGCTGAAACATATCCCAATTTTTTTGTATTAGGTTATTCGTATTGTCCTACACCTACTTGCCCTGCCCTGATGAAGACCTTCAATCAAACTAGATGTGGGTCCATTTATGAAGGTTGAAACGCGTTGGCATTTTCACTTTGAGGCCAAGAGTAACTATACGGAAATATCACACTAAATGACGTATTGACTGGGCCTGATTAATTTGGCACAGCCAGAGAGTCGTACATCTATACTCTGACCTCTCTAGGACCTTAGAGAAATATAATACCGAGGACTTGAAGGCATAGGTCCCGGCATATGCAAAAGTACAGTAGGACTGACAAGCACTGTTGATTCGTTTTTGTAATAATTCTGTGCATTATTTACATATTTTATGGTCTGTTTACACTGTTTTTGTAAATATCACAAATGATATTGAGGTGTATGTCTTAATTGTCTAAAAAAAAAAAAGGGGGAAAACTTAAACAATAGACAGAAAAATACGTGATTAATCTCGGAGTTAATAAAAGTAACTTCCGAGTGCAAATGAATCTTGTTTGATTTTTGGTTGGAGAGGTATTTTGCCATTGAATCTGCCATCTGACACCTTGGTCCACATAAGGGAGTTGGTCTCCGAACACAATCAAACTGCAGACCAGGAGGTATTACCCAGATCCAGGGCACGGTATTATGGTGAGGGTAGGAGGTCTAGTCGTTAATTGGCACAAATGTTATCACTGCCCAAAGGACAGGAGCACATTACTGAACTGTTGGATGAAGATGCTGTTGCCCAGCACTCCACCCCCGAGATCAGTAGAGTATTCATTGATTTTTATTCCAAATTATATGGGACCAGACAGATAGCTTCTGATGACGCAGTTAGCAACTATCTAGATGACATTGCACTGGGGTGGTTATCTAATGGACAGCGCCAATATTTGACCCAACCATTTGATGTTGAAGATGCTATAATGTCCCTACCTACTTGTAAGGCGAAGGGACTTGACGGTCTGCCTAGTGAGTTTTATAAGGCCTACATTTAAGAACTGGCACGCAACTATTAAAAGTCTTTGCAGAGGCTTATGAAACCAGTTACCTCCCTCCTTTAGGGAAGCCCTGCTAGTTAAACTTCTGAAGCCAGAGAAAGTTGCAAACAAGTGCGAATCATATAGACCGCTATCTCTCATAAATATAGATACCAAAATACTAGCAAAAATGATTACATTAGACTCCAACCTCTGATTCCCAAGTTGGTTCTCCCGGATCAGTTGGGGTTCATTCCTAAGCATCCACAGTACACAATCTCCGCACAATTTTTGCGGTGCTGCACCATTTAGATCGTGAGACCCCTGCTGTGGCGGTGCTGCTAGACGCAACAAAAGCCTTCTATTCGCTTCAATGGGGATATATATTTGTAGTCTTACAAAGAATGGGTATGCCGCCTTTTTGTGTGAAGTGGATACGATTATTGTACACAAACCGGGTCGCTAGGGTGCGAGTCAATGGCTGGGTATCTGCTACAGTCCCAATTTGCAGGGGCACCAGGCAGGGTTGCCCTCCGTCTCTGATGCTTTTCTCCCTGGCTTTGGAACCGCTGGCATGTAAGGTGCGTCAGAAGCACGCAGAGGCCGCACTGGGGTTCAGGCAGCGCCCCCTAGTTATATCACTCTATGTGGACGATATGTTAGTATACGTCCGAGATCCGGGTTCACAGCTATTACCTTTGTTACGTGAATGTTATATTTGAGAAGCACTCTGGGCTGGGGATAAATTGGGCAAAGTCCATGATTTTCCCATTAACAGAGTGCACTCAAGAGGTAGTGCCGGGTTACCCCCCTTGCCTGGTCTGCAGACCCTGTGAAATATTTGGGGGTTTGAGTGAATAGAGACCCTGAGACTGTGCTAAATATGAACTATGGACGTGTTGTCACTACAATTACGGAACAGATTTCCTGCTGGACGCGCCTACCATTGTCACTGGCGTACAGAATTGCTTTGGTAAAGATGGCTGTGCTCCCTAAGCTGCTTTATTTATTTGTCAATATTCCAATAAAGTTAAATGTCCCATTTTTTAAGATGCTGCAGTCCTGTCTCCTGTCGCTGGTTTGGCCTGGCAAGCAACCGAGGTGCAGTTGGAGCACGTTAACGTTACCCTTTGAACGTGGGGGGTTTGAAGCGCCAGATCTGCGTCTTTATTACTTGAGTGCACAGGCGCAGTTTGTGCACTATTGGTTTTTCCTGCAGAAATACATGCCACATTTAGCTGTGGAGGCGCACACATCATATCCAACGCCGCTACCTGCTAGGATTCTATACAAGTGCGAGGGAGGGAATAGGAGGGAGATCAACCCGGTCAGTTGCACTGTCTGGGCATGGTATGCCTTGGCCGCGCACGCGGGGAGAGATTATATCTATGCACCAGATATGCCAATTGCTGCCCATCCAGGCATATCGGCGGCGCGGGAGCGCGGGGCCCTTAACGTTCTTCAAAGTGCAGAGATTACTAAACTGGGGATATGTACCGAAATGGCACATTTTTAACTTTGACCGATTTTAAAGCTGGTCAACCATAGAAAGCAATGCACGGGTTCATATATGCCAGGCTGCGTGCAGCGGTGCGCTCCCTGTGGTCGGACTTTCCGCAGGAACCACGTGTGTTAAAGGCGTTACAAGTGGTGCTAAAAGGGGGTGAAAGTAGAGGGCTGAACACCAGAATATATGGTGCTTCTCAACGAGAGAATGAGTGGGCTGAATCCTCTGCGCTAGAAAAATGGAATGCTGTCCTGGAGGTCCCCATGTCTTGCGAAAACTGGAAGGCCTGTTGTAAATTGACAGGGCCTGACTGCCAATTGTAATCTCTGAATTATCCATTTTAAATACTTGCATCAGATATACTACACCCCCGCACAATTGTTAAAATTTGGACTACTGGAGGATGCGAGGTGTCCCAGATGCCGGCAGGATGGAGTGGACTTTGTGCACTTGGCATGGGGATGCCCTGCTATATTACAATTCTGGCGAGCTGTAGTGAGGGTGCTATCAGATATGACATTGGAAAAAATTGAATGCTCGCAGGAGTTGTGTTTGTGGGGCTGCTAAACAGAATTAAGCCATGTAATAGACGTATATTTGCAATAGCCACTCTATTTGCTAAGCGCAGTTGCTATGCACTAGAACACCAAGGCAGTGCCAACCTTGGGCAATTGCATTTGTGATCTCGTTTTCTGTAAGGAACAAATGAAGGTACATGCTGAGGAGCTACCTGAGGCCTCCAGGCCCATAGACTTTTGGGCGCCACTCACCACGTACTTGTTAGCACACCCTGATCTGGCATAGTTGTATGTTATTAAGATAGCCACTGATGTTACAATGCTGTTATAAGATCTGAAGTTGCGCTGCTTTACACTGCTGAACATGTAACATATTGTTTTTCTTCCTCCTACATGCTTTGTCATGGTGTTGTTGGGATGAGAAGGGAGGGGAGTTATATAACACAAAAACGTTGTATATCATGTGGTTTAGTACCGCTGCTGTAATAAGATTGTAACAGTTAAAAAAAATAATAATAATTTTTTTAAAAAGTATCCATGAAGAAACCAGAGTTAAGGACTGAGGACATCATTCAGGCAAGATATAGTAAAAAGGATGGGCAACCCAATAAATAAATAAATTTAAAAAAAGGCTACACTGCAGCCCTCATTCTACTAGACCTCTCAGCAGCTTTCCACACCGTCTCCCACCGCACACTAGCCGCCAGACTCCACAATGCCGGCATACAGGGAACAGACTGGATCCGCTCCATCCTCGACGGCCGAACACAAAGAATAAGACTCCAGCCCTTCCTTTCCGAAACCACAGAGATAAGATGCGGAGTACCCCAAGGATCCTCCCTCAGCCCTACGCTCTTCAACATCTACATGGCCCCCCTCGCAACCATCGTCAGAAAACACGGACTCAGCATAGTATCCTACGCCGACAACACCCAGCTCATCCTCTCCCTCATACTTGGTTCACCAAGGAACCTGACACCACGAGGCACAATTTCCAGGAAGGAATGAAGGACGTCACTTCCTGGATGAGCAGCAGCTGCCTGAAGCTCAACTCTGAGAAAACGGAAGTCCTCATCCTTAGATCGACCCCTCCACGTGGGACGACACCTGGTGGCCCCCCGCCCTCAGAAACTCTCCCACGCCCACAGACCACACCAGCAATCTCGGCATCATACTTGACTCCTCCCTCACCATGACCCGACACATCAATGCTGTATTCTTCACATGCTTCAACACCCTCCGCATACTCTGCAAGACCTTCAAATGGATCCCACCGAATCCAGGAAGACCGTCACCCACGCACTCATCACCAGCATGCTGGACTCTGTATGCCAGAATCAACAAATCTCTACTTCACAAACTCCAGACCATCCAGAACGCCACAGCCAGACTTGTCCTCAGCATCCCACGACAAGACCACATCACCCAGCACCTACAAGACCTCCACTGGCTCCCCGTCAAAAAAAAGAGTGACCTTCAAGCTGCTCACACATGCCTACAAAGCTCTCCACAACACTGGACCCCAATACCTCAACGAAAGAATCTCCTTCTACTCCCAAAACAGAAACCGCCACTCCGCTGACCTAGCCTTGGCCGAAATCCCCGCATCCACAGAGCCAGAGCGGGAGGCAGATCCTTCTCCTACATCGCGGCCAAGACCGGGAACAAACTCCCCCATAGCATCAGACAAAGCCCCACACTGCAAGCATTCAGGAAGAGCCTCAAGACCTGGCTCTTTAGATCACCGGAACTGCCCGAATCCCCCCTCCCCCCAGCACCTCGAGATCCTTACGGGTGAGTAGTGTGCTCTACAAATCCCCGATTGATTAATGGATTGTGCAGATGATGAGGAAATATTTCTGTCCAGAAGTGTGATGTCGGGCCAGGTGAAGTGAGCAGGCTGCACTTTCTGGTGAACAACACACCACAAAATTCACCTTATCACCAGTATAGTGCCTAGCCTGCACCAGGATTCTGTTACGATCATTCAAAGAGACCAGGAAGACCTTAGCTGTGAGATGTTTAAGCTTCTTTATATCAACAATGAAGAGCAACCCCGATCAAGTAATATTCCAACCCAATTAAGTGTCTCTGCATGTAGCCCTCTTTTACCAAGGGCCTCTATGGAGATGCTAAATCTGGCCCTAAGAACAAGTGCATATTGGCCATCCTTTCTGATCTCCAGCCATGCTCCAACTGCCTTCTGGGTGTGCACATACTGTAATACGGTTCCTACGAATCTAGTAGGACTGTGTATTTAGAACAAAACATCATACTACAGAGACAGTCTTCTTATATTATCAATACATGTTGGTTTGTTTGGCTGGCTCACAGTACCACATCTAAACTCCTAACTTTACATGACCACTCAGATTCCCAAGGAAATCATGAAAACAGATCTAATCCTTTCATTTGTCACTTTTGCGTGCCCAAAGTGACACAAGAAAAGATACGAAAATGCATTTTCAAACGTTTATTGAAAAGCTCTAATCTTTGTCAATAAAACGTGAACAGCAATGATCAGAAAAATGAGACATCATTGTTATAAGCATTATTAGAATGCTGAAAAACACAAACAATTCAACCATGTTAATTGTTCATAATGTTACTAAGGTTGCTCTTATCTGTCACTGTGCTACAGAGAGCATGTCTGGAGTACCCAACTGCCAGGCCTGTTGGAATGACCTACCCCCATACCTTGTCACTGTATGTCAGGAAGCCGGCCTCAGTGCATTCACAAATGCACTCCCGTCTGAGTGTGCAGGCCTGCACACTTCGCTTACACATCTATGCTATCTTCCCTTTACAGATTAAGGTCAGGAACAGTGGGACTGCATCTCAGTCTCAGCAGTGTTCCATGATGACTCCGGCGAGAAGTCAACCTCTCACATACTTCAACATTAACACAGTTTAAATAATAAAACAAGCTTATCACACTGTGACAAAGGTGCAGTACAGTGTCGTACTTTGTATGAGCAGAAATAGTCAACCCCAATGAGCAAAAATAAAATAAAACAAGGCACTGTGTTCTCAGTTGTACGACCCTGGCACTAAGTGTGCAGACTTCAGGGCAACAATGTCTGTCAGAAGTAAATGCATACATGGCACACTCTCACAATAGGGAAAACATGCGCAAGCCGCCATTAGAAAACTATGCCAAGTTCAAACGAAAAGCTAAAATTGGGACTAAATATAAGCTTCATAACATCCTCCCCTTGGTCAGAAAGAGACGACTCAAATAAAAATAAGCACCAACATTGAATATATGTAAAGTGGGCGTGGCTTGAGCAGCCATAAGGGCGGACAAGCTCTAGATGAGCTGTGCTCTTCACCCCGATTAACTGGCACTTATCCTGCCAGGAGCCCGTCCGCCACGGATGCAAGCCTCCTTCCTCTAGTTTCCTGCCTGTCCTGCTGCCATATAGAGGGGGAGGAACCAGCGTTATACAAGGCACAGAAACGGCACTGTGTTCCACATTCGGGGAGGCCTGCAGCTCGGCCTGCGGCTCATGAGGCGCAACTGATGGGCTGGACCCAATAGCTGAGGGCGCGAAACTGCAGAAGATTCAACGGTGAGCCCCTGCTGCAGTCTGTCAAGAGAGGGCTCCTGGGACTTCGATTGCATGGATGTGGGGGTGGCGTGCCTGCCTACCCCAGCGAGGCCACATGAAGAGGGCGGCGCAGCCCTGCAGCTGAGACGGAGAATGGCGCTGACCGGTGCGCAGTGAGTGTGGGCTTCCCTGGACACTACTGTAGCGGACTGGGGACCATGCACGAATAGGACATACCGCGCTTGGGCCCCGGCCATGGAGATGTTGAGCTGCTCTCTGCAGTATTCCCCTGCTGTTGGTGCCCACTGGAATTGGGGCTGCCACAACACAGGCTGGCCCTTAATTAGGAGCGCTGCCCGCTCCTGGCTCCCTCTGCGGTGAGGTGGCGTAACGCCACGCCGGTCTTCTGCAGGCCGGTGATCGTCTGGAACTTGCGCATGAGCGTGCTACAGTTGAGAAGTGTTGCTTACAGATGGGGCATTCTTGGAGAGACGCGCTGCCCTTGTGGTACTGCTGATCGTGTTGCAGTGCAAATATGGACCCGCCTCTGACTGGATCGGATGTGCGGTCACCCGGATGCCCCACCCCTCTTTCTGCTACATGCGCACCTATGAGCTGCTCACAACTGCTATAGGAATCTCCCCTGAACTGGCATAGACTTGGGCCCACTGGGTGATTGATCCTTCTACTGCTGCCCTTCCTTGCTCAGTCTGCCGTAATTATCCACATGGCCTATCGTGCTACCTACTGACTGGGCTGCTCGTGCTACAGTGCCTATGGGCCCTGAACAGAGCAGGAAAGCAGGCACTCTCTTCACTGAGTGTGCTGTCATCTGTTGCATTAGAACGGGGGTGGCTGCGCGGAGCACCCCTAGAGCCAGCCATCACACAACTTGCAGCACCTGGGACAGCATAGAGCCGGGCCGATTTCTGGGCGCAACGGCTGCTACCACACATCAGAAGTCTTGGGGCTGCTTGTGCTGCTGTGTCCCTCCCCTTGCTTGGTACTGGCAAGTGGACCCAAGCCGGTGGCACAGAATCACATCAAACTGAACTGTTGGACCTCAGCAGGATGGGGCACCCTCGCACAGGTACGCAGGGCGTCTTTAAAGCCCTCCGCTGAGCAGGACAGGCTACTGAGTGGCACTGGCTCCACTGATGGATCTGCACCCCCGCTGTCGATAAGCGACAAACTGGACACTGTTCTTGTAGCAGTGGACAAATTTGATACAACCCTGGAGACTACACGGACGTCCTTGGAAAGGAAGATAGTTGCAGTAACGACGGATCTGATGCAACTCCATGCGGATCACCACAAACTGATGGATAAGGTACATACTACCAAGATGACCATTGCGGAGCTGCAGCCAAGGCGCGTGACAGAGCGCATGGAGGTCCTGGAACACTGAATGGAAGATGCGGAGGGACGCTCACGTCGCAACAATAAATGGATGGTGGGTTTGCCAGAGGGGGTGGAGGGATCGGATGCCATCACGTATGTGGAGCAATGGTAGCAACGGATGCTGCAACGGACGGTGGAGCAAGCCCATCGTGTCCCGGCACACCAGCCACCACTGGGCTCCAACCCCAGTCCAGTGCTGTTCCGCTTTTTACACTACAAGAACAGGGATGCCGTGTTGCGTGAGACACAAAAACTGCAGGAGATCTCAGTGGACAATGCAAGGATAATGTTTTTTCCAGACTACTCTCTAATGGTGCAAAAACAGCGCAGCTCCTTTCTTGTGGTTAAGTGCCGGTTAGAATACCTGGACATCGGATATGCCCTCCTTTTCCTGGCGCGCCTGAGGGTGGTGACAGAGGGGAAGATGCACTTCTTCAACTCCCCAGAAGACGGATGGAGGTGGCGGAGCACTCGACAGCTGAGTGCACAGTGCAAATGGGCACAGTGGCTTGTGGCGGGGTAGCTTTGAGGCAGCGCTGCAGATGTCCCAGATCGCGACACTCGCCTCGGTTAAAGAATGCACCAGACTTAAGGGAAAGGTGTCAGGCCTTACAGAATGCTGCAGTGTTAAGTGAGATTAGCCGTGGTTTGGAACTGGACGAAGACACTGACAACTCAATAAGTGATGATGGTTCCTTGACTAGATGGCCCTCCAGGGCCGACGTGAAATCACGCCGCAAATGTCTGAAGACATTATCTGATATCTAAAATGCCTGGCTGCTGCTGACTGAGATTGCCGCTGTGTCTACAGAGACATGTGTTGATGCATCCGCACCTGTAATGTATGACCCATTTGTTCTCCTTCTTTCGCAGGGAGCAGTGGTGTGGGGTGGCTGCCTGGCCCATTGGGGGAATCCCCGTTACACTTGTGCTTACATTGGTGGTCGGTTGGTGCTAGGGCAGCTCTAAATATGGCCATTGACTATACCTACTTAATTGTAAGGGGTGCCTCTTCTTTGGCTGCCAAGCTTTCCCCCATCAGTTTCACGACTGGTTAACTCCTACTGAGTTTGGTTACCTACAATGTTTGGGCAGAAACACATTGTCGCTCTACTCTCCTGGTATTTATGTTTTAAGGTTATTGCTTCCCATGTTTTCAGTTATGACCCACGACTCTTACTGATCCAGAATTCTGCTACCAGCTCCCCTCATACACAGTATACAATGATGCACCCTTCCAAACCAAACCATGGGCGACACGACCCGTCATTCATGGTCCACTTTAATATACTTACATGGAATGTGAGGGGATGCACACGCTCCGGCTCCGCTACCCAGTCTACTCCTACCTGAAGCGTCACTCGACTTATATTGCATGTTACAGAAGACTCACCTCATACATGCAGAAAGCATCAAGCTGCAGTGGTGCTTGCGTGGGCAGGTCTTTGCCACCAATTATTCCACCTGTGCCCGAAGGGTGCTCCTATGGGTCAAGCCCTGGGACCCCATTTGTAGCAGAAGACAAAATGCTAGATCAGGAGGGTCGATGCATCGTAATAGCGGGCCACCTAGATGGGCGCTCCATTCTTCTGGGCTCTATATATGCCCCGAACGTGGAACAAATCACTTTTTCCCCACGCACTCTCAAACATGTTTTTGAGATGGAGTGATACACTGTGGCTCATCGAGGGGAGGGGGTTTAACAGTGTTTTGGACACCACCCTTGATTTCTCCTTTCCCCACTGCCCTGCACAACTGCATCCTCCAATGGACAAATGCTTACAGATTGGCTCCAACAGTGGCGGCTGGTTGATTTGTGGCGACTCTGGAATCTGAATATGAAGGTGTATTCCTTCTATTCTGTACCACACAACTTACATGTCTGCATTGACAGGATGGTTGGGGCACCCTCGCTACTTCCCACTATCACATGGGTGGGAGACATGGGCCATACCCATTACGATGACAACCCCCAAATCTTGCAACTGCAATGGGCAGTCGACCCACCTACCATCCCTACTTGGCGCCTCCAGCCTGCATTTCTGGCAGATCGCCCATTCCGAGCTGCTTTGGGGGTCCACGATTGAGGACTACTTTGGTCGCAACGCTGGCACCGCCTCCTCTAAATTAATCAAATGTGATGCCTTCACGGTGACACTGTCTAGGCATAAATTGGTAGTTCTGCTGATGGGATTTCCCAAACCATAATATTGTCCTAGCCTGTTTATGCACAGTATCACAGTGTTCCGTGAAAACGTCACGTACACACCACGGAAGCAGAATTCTTTGGAAAAGATACAGACCCGCAATTAGGGTATTTATGGGAAAAAACAACTGCATTAGGTTAGTGCATAAACAGGCTAGGACAATATTGCATATATATATTAAGCCCTAATGAAGTTGTGATTACAATGAAACACGTGTTGGCTAATGCAAAGTGGAATAAAAAGCACTCAAAAAGAGCAAGATTGAACACAATGACTGAAGATTGAATTATTACAAACTGCGTTTGCCATTAGGCTGTATAGACGTCACGCTGTGAGAACGATTGTGCTGCCTTAATTACGCTGCACATTCAGCTCGCACAAATGCCACAGCTGACAGAGCTAGACGGCTCTTGGCCTGGGTTATCTGGCAAGATCAGTCTCTGGGGCCCACAGTGGCACTACATTCTGAAACAGGTTCCATCCTCAATACACAACACGCTATCCACATTGAGCTCACACAACACTATACACAGGTATATCAGACAATTACAGTCGCAGGTCTGGAGAACTACGACCTCTTCTTTGCCAACCTGACAATGCCCCACAGTACCACGAACAAGCAAACAGAGCTGGATGTCCCTATTACACTGGTAGAAGTTAAAGATGCAATTGCAGCTTTGGCCACTGGCAAGTCCCTCGGACCGGACGGTCTGCCGGCGTAGCTGTACAAGGCTTATGTGTCACAACTGTCTCCACTCTTGTTAATGTACGAAGAAGCCCTCTCCATTGACAGTCGATCTGCCTCCCAGAGAGGCAATGGTCATCTCCTTGCCTTCACCCAACTAAGACCCCCTACTTGTCGGCTCCTACAAGCTACTAGCCCTGCTCCATACCGATTATAAGGTCCTGGGGAAAATACTTGCCGGCCACCTGGCACTTCTGGTCCTGTCTTTGGTTCATCCAGATCAAAACTGGTTTGTCCCCAATCACAGCACCTCCCTGAATGTGTTGCTTCTTTAGAGTCATGACGAAAGCATCATACAAATGCTTGCTGAAAACAGCATAAGTTATGTACGTCAGAGTTCCTTTTTTTCAAAAACACTCCAAAACATATTTTTATTATAATAGTTACCTTATCCCAGTCACAATCCCAGTTCCTGCTGCTACTAGCGTGAAGGCTGGTGACACCACCACCATTCAATAGTGCACGTGAGAAAATAAGAATAACTATTACAAATAAACACAATTTCAAAAGATAGCCTGTGCCAGCTGGAAGCTCACCCCAATTTAATTACATTTTAATTTAATCTCTTAATGATTTCCTTGCTGCTATTTCCCGTTCTATTTAACCACCAGATGTGTGATAAAATTGGCACAATATAAAGAACTGATCCATAAAACTAAAATCATTTATTTTTCGGAGAAAATAGAAGGCGCGAAGAATTATTCCAAAGAACTATTTGCGACGGTTCAGAAACTTATCTATTCACAGGAGACTCAACATAATACAATAGATCAAGCCTTCTGCAACAGTTTAGCATCCTCTTTTGGCAACAAAGTTTCTACCATCTATGATACTTTTGCCTCACGCTCTGCAAACAACCAGAGTACACAGGTCTCAATGTCTGATGCTGTAAGCACAATTCCAACAGTTTCCAACTCACACCTCGAACCTCATCCGCCCCAATTTTTAGATTTTACAATGGTATCCCATGAACAAATCACAAAACTTCTCTTGGCCACTAAATTGGGATCACCGTTGGATCCTTGCCCTCCCAAGGTAATTCATACGGTAGTGGAGACAGTTGTCCGCCCACTCACGGAGGTACTCAACACTGCCATTAAAACAGGGATATTTCCTAAGATGTGAAAAAAACATCTATTTTACCACTATTAAAGAAGTCAAACTTAGACAAAACAGACCCGGGAAATTATCGCCCTATTTCTCGTCTGCCTCTCCCAGCAAAAGTCCTTGAGAAACATAAGAATCAAGAATTAGCCAATTTTATTGATAACAATCACGTTTTGGACTCAACCCAGTATGGCTTCAGGAGCAAGCACAGTACTGAACTGGCCTTGATCACAGCAACAGAAGAAATCAGATGCAAGGTTGATAAACGTGGCTCGGCAGCTTTGATATTGCTGGATTTGTCAGCTGCCTTCGATAAGGTGGACCACAGGATCCTAATAAATCGCCTTCAGGAAATAGGGATAGCAGTCCTCAGGTCCTTCCTGTCAAATCGAGAACAATTTGTTGAAGTGGAGGGTCTCAAGTCACAGTGCTTTAGGCTCCCATGCAGGGTGCCACAGGGCTCATCCCCGAGCCCTACCCTATTCAATGTATATGTCACACCTCTGGCCCGATTGATCAAAGCCCACGGCTTTGAGCTGGTATCATATGCAGGTGATACTCAGATCATTGTCTCTATCTCGAGCAAAAATGACACGGCCAACAACTTTAATGAGTGTACGAGACAGGTGAGCAGCTGGATGGCAGAGAACTGCCTTAAATTACATTCAAACAACACTGAAGTCCTACTTTTTGGTGGAGATACATCCTTCTGGTCCACAGAATGGTGGCCGGCGGAGCTGGGGACTCTTCCCACTCCAGCCACCAAGGCCAAAAATCTTGGGGTCATTATTGACACCACTATCTTTCTCTCATCATGTAAAGATGCTCACCTCATCTACCTATTTTACTCTGAAAATTTTGAGGAAAATCTTTCCGTTTATACCAGCAGAATTACAGAAAACAGTGGTGGCAGCTCTGGTCCTGTCCAAACTTGATTATTGTAATGGGCTTCTGTTTGGGGTAAACAAAGCAGTATTGGCAAAACTGCAGGTACTCCAAAACTCTGCAGCTCGGTTGCTCTTTGGCTTATCCAAATATTCATCAGCCAAACATGCCCTCAATACCATTCATTGGTTACCTATGGATAAGCAAATCAAGTTTAAGGCACTCTGCATCACCTTTAAGGCACTACATAATCTAGGCCTCGTCTACTTGACGGATCGCTTCCAATGATATATCTCAGCACGTACCCTTCAGTCGGCCTCTCTGAAGTTGGTGAAAGTACTGAATTTCCGACTCCAGAGATGGGGCGGAAAAAGCTTCATAAGCATCACAACCAGATGGTGGAACAAGTTAAATAAAGCTAAAAAACTCACCCGACCTGCTCTCCTTCAGAAAAGGCCTAAAGACCTGGCTATATACTTTATAACCTCACTCTCAGTATTAGAGCCCTCAGCCAAACCTTCGGTGCGTTCGTGTGTTTAGTTGCTAAGCGCCTAGATGCCTTAGGGTAGTAGTGTGCTATATAAATAAATAAATAAAATAAATGTGTTTGCCACCTAGTGACCAAAGTAAGTGCTGCGCTACAAACACATCACCAACTGTATTTTTCTTTCCAAAGCCATGCGTGCAGAACGCATTCGTTTTGGTCAAAGAATCGTTGAAAAGATGGGAGTGCTGATGTCGCTGTCGTTCTGCCAGTTTTGGTATAAAGGCTTTGCGTATCAAAGCCTTCGTGATAATGGCTGTTTCCCGTCATGACTTATGCCCGGCATGTGTGGCCTCGTGATGGATGCCTGTTCTTAGACCTTGAAAAGGTCTTTGACTCCTTGGAGTGGGAATCTCTTTGCTGTGATATCTCGATATGGTATTGGCCACTCTTTCTTCACTTAGTGAAACCCGTTATATACCAATCCCCTAATTAGGGAGAAGACGGGGCCTCTTCTTTCTGATATCATTACCATACACAGGGGGACGAGATAGGGCTGCCCGCTATCACCACTATTGTTTTCATTGGCAGTTGAACCCCTGGCAGTGCGTGGCTGGGGGGCACAGTGGGGTATCCCTCTGGGAGATGGGATACAAGTGATATCGTTATGTGTAGACGATATGCTGCTGTGTGTATGGGACACACACAACATTCATGACACGATTGCTTCAACTCTGGCCCATTTTGCAACCATCTCCGGACTGCAAGTTAATTGGACGAAATCTTGCCTATTCTCCTTTTTCCCCAATGTTCCTGATCCATGCTTTGTTCTAGGTGGGACTCACTTGGACTTGCAGCAACATGCATTCAGATACTTGGGGGTGCCGATTTTTCACTCCTGACTGATCCTTTTGAAGGTAATGTTTGGTTTGTAACATCATTGTGTGCCCAAATGGCCTTCTTGAGCACGCTCTCTCTGTCAGTAGCAGGGAGGGCGGCATTGCTAAAAATGGTGGTCTGGGCTCGCCTTTTGTATTTCTTTACTAATCTTCCTATTCACATCCCTAACGCATTCTTCCACACGTGTGATCAACAAATTTGAGAATTCCTCTGGGACAAGTCGAGGTGTAGGGTGGCGTTGGCGGAGACATGGGGGATAGACGCACCACATTTCGAGTAGTACTACCTGGCTGCCCAAGTCCAACAGATAGCTAAGTGGCTGGCGGAATTACACCTGTCGGACACAGCCATGTCCTCCCCTAACTTGAGCCTGTCCGCTATTTTGCATCCATTTCATCCTTGCACACGAGCGCTGGTACCTGACTCACTATTGTTCGGGGGTGCGTATCGTTGTTTTCACAGATGCCTACGTATCACTAAACATGTGATCATCTATGCTTCAGGATTGGCACTCCTGGGTACACCTAGACTTTGGGGGCCCACATCGACAGCTGAGCTGGCATCATGGCATGCTTCAGGCTTACACACACTGGGGGACTTGTACAAGGATGGTGCATTTGAAACATCTGAAGTGTAACTGGAGGAGGATGGCCTACCTTTGGACCAATTTTGCTGCACAACTCAATACTTGCCACGCTGGGGCGACACTTGGGTGGTGTGACCACCGAGTTGCCAATGCATCTCACGATTCAATATCTATACATGATGGGTGGGGACAGACACCTCATATGCTAGTTCGCTGATTCACTTCACTCCCACACTGCACCACAGCTCCTCCCCTTCTGTCACCACTGGGAAGCGGATTTAGCGCACCCTTGCACTGAGAAGGAATGGCTTCCTTATCGAAAGGCCCACGACAAATGCCACGCAACGCCAGTTTCATTCTATTTCAGCTCTAAATAGTACATAGGGCTTATCTGACACCTGCCAACATCAATAGGTTTTATCACAGGGAGGATGCACCTTGCCCATGCTGTTCCCATGTAGATGCTGACTTATTTCACATGCTTTGGTCTTGCCCCCGCTTACATACATACTGGACCAACATCACCTTGAGTTTATCTGCCTGCACTGAACGCTGGGGTTGTTTCGTACAGAAAGAAACACACATAGGGCTACCTCCTGCTTCCTAGATTTGGCCTTCACAGTGGTAAGGGTCTTATTACTCGTGGATGGAAATCCCCAGAGCCCCCACTGGTCACAGCTTGGGAGCAGTCTATGCGCAACTGGGTGCAAGTAGAACGCGTAGCCATGCATAGAGAAGACACACTTGGGCTGAGAAAGTACCCCTTCGCTACTTACTGGGACACCATCCTATCTGATTTGCAGTCTAATCACTCACCTGCGATGGGCAGTAGCCCTGACATAGTGGATGGGGCACTGGAGGCACAGATAACAGCTGTGGGCTAATGCTATAATGACACCCCTCACGCACACCCTTTCAGGAGCCATTGGTGGTCAATATTCCACACAGCTTCTGTCGGCGATGACAGACAGGGGGAATGATGGCGGGCAAGTCATGTGGACCGTTATTGTTTGGGTTTTATTGCTCTACCGTTCTCAAAATCTATGAATCTGTTTTCAATGTCAGATACGATTTTGCTGGTGCTCCGCCTTTCCTACTCTTTATTGCAGGGGGTTGCCATATAGAAGTCTCATTACTGGTGCAGGTCTATACATCTTGGTCATGTTTTATTCTGGAGCTCCGCTCTAGTGTCTCTCATATTGCACGGGCTTACTGGTGCACACTCACCTCTGACACAAAAACCACATTGTTGGAATTACATGATTATCACACTATGTTGTCAAGAGTACATGCCATCATGTTCTATATACCACCATGTTACCCGTTGCTATGCCACTGTATTGTACGAAAATGGAAGAACTTCAATAAACAGATTCAAACAAGAAAACTGTGAATATATGTCAAAAGCCTTGTGTTATATATGTATAAAGCCCTGTTATATATGTATAAAGCCCTGTGTTATGTATTTAAAACGCCTTGCGTTTTACATAAACACTTTAACAACATAACCAGATGCTAAAAGCTGTCAAATTAAAAAACACGCAAACTAATAAAGAATGAAGAAAATAATTTTAAAATCAAAAAGCCAATTAAAGAGTCTAAGAGGTATCGGCATTGATATGCAGCGTCTCCACCACATCCATATCCAGAATGTCGTCGTGGCCCAGGATTGAACCTGCATTCGCAGACAACACAGAGTCCTGAGGAACAAGATAAAAAGGATAAAGAGAGTCATTTCCAGCCCATTCAACAGAAGTCAAAGGCAACAGTGGTTGGAGTGCAGCCTCCGAAGGGGAACCAGAAGTCAAAAGAGCATCCAGCATTGTCCAAGGCAGCTCGTAATAGGCATCTTGCAGCAAAGGGAGCAGAATGGCAGGAAAACAAATTGGATGCAACCGCAAAGATGCACAAGCTAATATATGTCCGGGGACTGGGACAATTTCATTCAAGGCACAAGTCAAGAGCACACTCGAAAGAGCACCATAGGCTGCACACTCTGAAACCAAACCGAAAGGACAGAGACCAGTTCTTGTTCACTTCCAACAACAAGGACTCTACAAAATACAGTATCATTCGTTCACAACACAAGAGGACTTACAGCAGTCCATTACAATCAGGTCTTGTTGTGGGACATCCATTGTGGAGCAACAAAAATATAACACAAATAGCAACTAGAAGAAGCAGCACAATTGGAATGCCTCCAAAAATGCTTGAAAATAACAAATGTACAGAAGATGGAATAACTCCAAGCACAGTCTGAAATGTAAGCCGTCTCATTTCTCGGAGTATAAGATCCTGAAAGTTTAGGAAGCGTGCTATTAGTGGCCGTGGAGGTGCTCCCGCGGGTGGTCCCACACCGGGCATTCTGTGTGCCAGTTCGATTACAAAGCAGGAGGAGAACTGGCTGCAGGTAGGGAGGTCTTGAGCCATTCCATACTTTTGTTTCTTCTGAGCCCTCCGGGAATCCTATGAAACGTAGGTTGTTCCTAAGTGCTCGGTTTTCCGCATCATCTACCTTCCTGGCTACCTCCTTCAGAGATGCTGTGAGACTGGTGACTTCTTTACATAGGGTGTGAGACACGACTTCCACTTCTGATAGACGGTTCTCTGTCTGTGTGACTCTTTCTGACACGTTGCGCAAATCTTGTCTTAGGAGAGTTACTTCGGAGAGGACCTCTGCTATCCTCTCCTCCAAGGCTTCCCTGGACGACTGTATGGCCTGCAGGATAGTAAACGTTGTCTGTGTGGGGTCTCCCCCTCAGCCCCTGCAGTCGGGCCAATGGTTTTGGTATAGCGGTCCATCATTGTTTGTCTTATCGGTTTAGGTTCCTTGTCTCTAGCCATCTCAAGGAATGGGGCCACCTCCTCTCCAATGTGTCTTGGCTCTCACACCACTGCGCTTCCAATCCTTTTCCCGCCTATGGCCCACCTGGCCAGGTGGCCTCTCTGGTTGCGGTATATGGCGTGGCAGTTTTAGGTCTATTGGCTGGTGATGGTCTGAGGGCATCTCAGGGTCAGGTATCCTCCCCTTAGGGGTGCTCTTGCCACCCGGGGCTCTGCAACTGACCCCGGTGTGCTTGGGGTTCCTTTCTGAAGGAATCCTTCAGGCGAGGTGGGATTGGGGGGGAAGTTCACCCCCGTTGTGTCGCTGTCTGATCTCGTGTATCTGGGCCTTCCCCTTTCCTGGACCCCACCCCCGCCTTAGTGTCGTAGTGGTCCAGAAGTGGGGGGTATGTGCTGTGCCTGTCCTGTTTCTCTGGGATCTCCTTCTCCCCCCACTCATACCTCATGTCAGATCTTCGGGGATCCTCTGTGCCTTCTGGGTGTCTGGGCATATGTGGCCTCTATGTCGTCATTGCGCTCTCCTGTGCCGATGATGTGGATGTTTGGGGGCCTAGTCCACTAGGCCTCATGAGCCTATCCTGTCCCTTTCCTCTTTTCTGGGCCGTCTCTCCCAGTCAGGAGCCCGGGCCTGGTCCTGAGTTTTCTTTCTTCTGGGCGGTCAGTTCTCTAGGTCTGGCTCTGTGTCGTCCACCCTTCCTCTCTCGTGTGGCAACTTGCTTCTCGCCCTGCGCAGCGGTCCCACAGAACACACAGTTACCGGTCGGGCCGCAATGATTACCTGACGTATCACCGGACGGCCTCAGGTGCGGCCACTGGCGTGCTTGCAGTTGAGGGAAGGTGCGGGTCCTTACTGGTTCAGGGCATCATCTGGTGTCGGCCTCTTCTCCCCGGGGTCTCAGCTCTAGTATGTTGCCTATTTAGGCTTCTGTGCCACCCTGGGGATTCAGCCTCCGTCTCAGGTCGGGAGGCCTCAGGTTCCTGGGTCGGCATTTATATTCATCAGAGGCAGCCCACACTCTTCCGCTCTCTGCTCCCCTGGGGAGTCTGCTTCTTCAGCTCTTTTCCCCGGAGGTCTGGGTCCGACACTTCGTTCTCCTGGGCCTCTGGGTCACCCCACTGTGTCTGCCTCCACCTCTGTTCTGGAGGCCGTCGATTTCAGGGTTGGCATTCTCTTCCCCTTCTTTCATTGTGCGCTGATCCTCCACATATGTGGCTCCTCACACTGCCGCTCTCGGCGGCCTCTTGCAGTTGTCTCCCCCGGGCACCGACTCGACTGCGCATCAGACTCACGGAAGCCTGTGGTCGGGACCGGTTGTGCTGGGAGGGCCTGGAGGGGTGGATTTCAGCCCAGTGTGAAGTCGGGACGTACTGGGTCTCGCCCTCACTCCTTCCTCCGGCATCGACCTCAGTGCGCCACCATTTTGATCGGCTTCGATGCGTCTATCCCGACCCACAGTTTGGCCGTTACTGGCTTGCAGGGTCGTCTTTTATTGTCCCCGGCAACCTCGCTAAAGTCTCCCAGTCTGTGGATGATTTTTTGTCAGATGGTGAAGAAAGGACAGGATTCGGTGCAGGATTGATTATGAGCCGCTGGAGCCTCTGGCATGTGCGACTATGCGGCTATGTTGCTGGCCATGCCCCCCTCAATATATTTATTGAACAAATGTTATTCTTGTATAAAATACATGTGCTGCAATGATTAGGAGACAGAAGCAAATAAAGGAGATTACAAGAACCAAAAGAGTGAACAGTAGATACATTTCTCCCATGGTGCTGAAGCAATGATTATATGCAGGCATATATGCAATATGGTAATCTAACGTACTCCTATGATGTGGACTCTATTCTGAATGTACGTAGAGTATGTAGTCCCCCAGGTACGATCCAACCCCATTACCAGATAGGAGGGAGTGAAGAACCCCGTCTTGGTCTCGAGTTGGACACCCCTCACAGAATATCAGACTGGGATGCGGTGATTTCTCAGCATGCAGAAACATTGAGTGTCAGCAGAAGTGCCTCCTCTGCCAATCTATTGGGATGCCTATTATTATAATAAAAAGCAGCCTTCGCAATGTGCGGGCTAGATTAGTGATGTTATGGATATGTAGATAGCCCTGTCGCCCCATGGATAGGACAACTTTTGTACCAAGTGCGTAGAGAGGCCTAGTACATGATATTCAAGGCATCGTGATAATGTTGTGCGAAGCTGGATGTTTAAACAAAGCAGTTTCAGAGAAACTAATCCAACATTGCTGTGCATGCAAATGTGTGCAAAAGTTCACTGCTGAAATGTTATATTCCCGAGTTAGGCCCACGTATCGAAGCAGCTTATTCCTTACATTGTCCTAGAAAATAACACCCACTCCTCATCCTAAGGGTCGATATATAAAAGCTATCTAACAAGCCAGTATATCAGCATATGATAAAATGGAATAAAAGGTAAAAACTGCTCTTAACATTGTCTAAAATCAAGTTTGTACATAGCGTAGGTCAGGCCTGTTGATCTTAAACCCTCCCGAGTACCTAGGAATCTAGACTAACATGTATTTGTGTCTAGAGGCCAAACCAACCAACCCTGCTGATCGGGGTCTGATGTATTGTATGATCCATTTCAGAGCATGGCCATCTAATGTATCCTCACTATACTATGTGTATTGTTGCCAATGTTCAAAACGTGCAAATGTGGGAGTGGGAGGTATGTTCAAATTCTTTGCCTTAGCTAAACCAAGACAGGAAGTCTGTTGCCCTGTTTTATTCAGGAAACTCATTTGATGTGGTATGAGGCATGCTCTAAATAAGGCCTCTTGTCCCTGAACCGGCCAATCTCTTGTTCCCCAGACAGATTTGGTGTCTAAACCCTGTATAGACAGTTGGGAAATAAAGGAAGCAGAGTAAGTCAGCTTGGTGTTTGTGAGCATATTAGTCTTTGCAGATGTAGGTGCAAGCCTATAGTAAAAAGAGGCTGGGTCTGAAGTGTCAAAACCAGAAAAATATGCAAACTTTCTTGCAAATGTATTTGAGCTACATTTCGGTGGTGTTGGGCAGTGTTCCCACTGGGTGAAATTATGAACAGCACGTGGGATACTAGTTTTGTGTAAAAAATGGTGACCATAATGTTGATAACAGAACATATCGCCAAAATTACTTGTACCATCATACAATTCATCATTAGAAAATGCTGCTGATTGCTCTAGATCTGAAAGCAAATTATGCACAGTTTCAATGTCCCAATCATCAGAGAACGTACTAGAGGTGATAATATCATTTGAAGAAATTTTAATCAAATATGGAATTTGCAAAATTTTAGTAGGACCATACACATCATACGATACACTGTCCCACACTATTCCATCAGGAACTGGAATTGCGGTTCACAGTGCGATAATGCATCTGTTTTTAGAACCAAGTTCACATGTTGGACTGCAAAGCATTCTGGGAGATCATGTCTATTCAGAAGTAGAAACAAAACAGTCACCAAATCAATCCAGAGTACCAGGAAAAGTAATCTAATTGTAACCCAAGAATTATCCAGAGAGCAACAAGGTATGTCTTTTTTTAGCCAAAGATAGAATAAACTCGTAGCTTGAAAGGGAGTGGCAGTGTTGGCCATTCAGGTTCACTTGGATCCGATGAAAAGTTGTCAAAATGCAAGAAGTAGCCAGACGCCGTCCGGTATTTTTTTGGCAGCTCAGCACGTTTTGTAGAACCAGGATATGACTCGATCTGTGCTGTATTCACATAGATTTGTCAAATTCAAATTTCTGTACTAGTTGATTGTACGGTTGTAGTTTCAATAGGGAGAAGTATCATCTCATTTTCGTTGACAGCCTCTCTTTGGAAAGTTGAGTCTTCATTTGATATTAAAGCTTCCATCTGAACTTCCTGTACGGTAGCGAGAGGTCGGCGGCTACCCAGGAGGCCATGTGGCCTACTGTTGAGGATCGGCCACATAATGTGGTTTGATCAGATCAATGGCGACAAACCTTTTGTTTTGGTGACCGGCAAGAGGCAGAAGAAGTACATTTCTGGTTCCTTCAACAGCCAGGACAGGTACAGGCACTCTGTAAGATGGCCCAAATTCTTTCTTGTCCACTATTTTCTCTGACCAGGTCCCCAATCTTCGGGACCAAGGCAGGTCTTGCCGATACTGCTTTCACTTCCCCAGTGTCGGAGCGTTTAACTTGGACATTGCTCTATAAAACTCTGTATTCTTTTAGGTCCTGTAAAACATCCAAACAATCATTGATGTCAATGTGCTGACACTATCAAGGGATGGTACCCACATTCTCGCCCCAAACAGGAGCTTATAGGCTGTACGACCACCCAGGGATTTTCTTGGCATGTTATTAAGTGCCCTCTGGACCCTGTATAGGTGATTGACCCAACTGCCACCTGAGCCTAGTACCCTAGCTGTTAAAGATTGCTTTAAGCCCCGGTTCCTCCTCTTAATGACCGAATTTCCCTCTGGATAGTAGGGGAAGGAGTGTGCCAATTGCATATGTCCCGATAAAGACTTGCAAATCCTTTATAACAGTTCAGGCGTCAGCCTGGCGCTGAGGCCAAACCCATAGGAATCTAGAGCATGAATCCACTGCCACCAAGATGTACTTGTAAGCCCCATAAGAGTGTAAGGGGCTGCAGTGATCCAAATAGACACATGCAAGAGGTTTGTCTGAGATCAATAAAGGTGTTTGCGGTGGACGTGCTATGGTGGAGCTTTTTATCCGCTGGCAGATCTAACATTTGAGGACAAAGTCCTTGGTCTTTTTAGTGAGACCTGGCCACAAGTAGCGCTGCTTTAGTAGTGAAACTGTAGCAGTAATCCCTGCATGAGCTGAACCCATACCCTCATGTGCAACTAGTATCAGTCCCAATCTGCAATCAATGTTTGGTATTCCCCACTCCGGGAATCTGAGCATACGGAATGTTTTGTGCATCTAACTTGTAGGAGTACTTGAGTGGAAAGCCTTTCGGCGGTGCTGAGCTGTTGCGCATGGCATTGAAAGCTGTCATAATTGTTCCATCTATACTCGTACTAGATTGAGTAATTGCAGCAACAGCAGCACTACGAACTGTCGCCTTGGTGGCTTCATCCACCATTGAATTCCCTTCAACGTGAATGCCAACACGTTGATGACTCAATGTATGCATAACATGAGCCCGTGGCAGCCCTCCTTTCAGCTTCGCCACTTTTTCCTAAAGCATCTTGTGCTTGATTGTACAACCCTTGGAATCTCGAAACCCATTTTGACCCCAATAGTGAAGGTATTTATTGTACAACTGGACACTGTAAAATGAATCACAGACGATAAGTGTGGGGAATTCACAATCCGTATTTTGTAGTGCCAGTATCAGGGCTTTTAATTCTGCCAGCTGCGCTGTACAGTCCCCTAGGAACTGTGTGTGTGTTTTTTTCAGGGTGAAACTTTCCGTCTTGCATGCACCCTTTTACTATTGGCAATGCCGTGGAATACTGCTGTTTTGGTCCTACTGCAGGTTGAGCAGATCCATTGGTATAAATGATACATTCATATCGATACAGAGGCATTTTTTCATTCGGCAGTGGATATTCTTGTTCGTACTGCAGGAATGCTTGTGTTTGTAATGTACTTTATAGTCATCTTATAGGCCCTCCCTGACCTCCCCACCTTGGACCTTAAATTAGCCTGTATAGAGGTCTTAGTTCTCCCAGAGACCCTACATCACACGATTGCAGTAGGACTGTACAATAGACCATGAATGGGATGACAGAAATTAATGTTTTATATGCGCTGCTTTTGTAACATTGTACATAGATTTATTTTTCACATTGTGTTGTGTTGTATATAGAGGAATCACTATTTTGGATTTTGTAATTTGTGCTTAAGTTGATTACTATGAAGAAATAAGTAAAACAATGACATTATGAAATGCACATTGTGAGTTTTGGAGTTTATAAAGCGATGGGCTCAAAATAGTGGTACTGTTTAATCAAATGTTCAAAATGAAACAAGTGAAGTAATTCCTTTTGCAGATAAAAAAAGTGTTCTGTATTTGTAAACAGTTGGTAGAATTCATGGTATAGGAGGCATCTGTTCTTTGCTGTGTTTGTAATGTAGCATCAAATCTGTAGTCTAAATCTGTTGCAGTGAGAGAGTTAGCCATTGAATCCATCTTGGATGTAGAGCCTTAGCATTCGGAATGCTTGCTTTAGTAACAGCCTCTAGGGTCGGTACTGGGGTAACAACAATTATTTGTTTCCCCTGAGCCAGCGCTCTCTCTCATTACAACAGTCTGTACAGCTGTGAGAATTTCTCAGTGGGTTCAAAACGCATTTCAGCGTTTGTGTATAAATGTGATTAGTACGCTATAGGTACTGTATTACCTTCATCAAAAGAGATATAGGTGTACCCTGTTGGTCCAGCGACTACGCGGGTCACCAGGTTAGTTGTGTTGACACGTGTGTGTAAATGCCTGGAAGCTAGCATGTCAACTTGTACAGAACGTATGTTCCGGTGTTGCACTGAAAAATAAGGTTCAATTAAGTTGTAGAATGGTTTTACCCTGTCTGCGTAATCCAAAACGTACGTTTTGCCAAATTTAATAATTCTAAAATGGATTGTAGGCTTTTCAGAGTTGTTAGAGGTGGGAGTAGTGCACCTTTTTCTACAAAATGTGTTGCCAGGCTTTTGCCTTCCCTTGACACATAACTCGTATACCAAAAACAAGACACTGAGGTGGGCTATTTTAGATTTTTTTAAATTTCATTTGTAGCCCAAGTAAGCAAACCCCACTATTATGTTGTTCACTCTAGCCAAATGTTCCATTAATTAATCGTCCGTCAGATAAATATCATCTACATAGGACACTGCCGCCTCCTCAAAACTTTGAAGTAACTCTGTTACTCTAGCTGAGAACAGCCCAGGGCTATTCCTAAACCCTGGTGGTAAACGACAAAATTGCTGCTGAGACCCTAGCACCGAGAATACGGTCAAATATCTACTTCCAGGCTCTAAATTCAGAAAACACCATTTGAGAGGTTTAGTGTTGTTTTGCATTTCTTCCACACAATGTTATTCATCAGTGCGGCACTATGTGCATTCTGTAAATGATATGAATTGTCGGGTTTCATTACAGGAAACAAAGGACTATTCATAGATGAGGTGCAATTCCCTAGAACACTCTGGTACTTAAGTTAATCTAAGATCTCCCTGACTTGTTTCTTTGCTTCATGTTTAATTAGGTATTGTCTCTGCGGCTGAGGGATTGTTTTTAACGGGATCATCCCGCCCAACATGATTGCAGTATAGAGCAGGCGCTAAAGCTGATGCCCACTCCTGCGCGTATACATTTTTAACTGATTCTGCTACAAGATCGGAGAAAGCAGGTAAAATTACTTCTTCCCCCATTGGGCAATCTATTACTAACTCAGGTGGCCAATGCCTTTCAGCCAAAAGAATGTCATAACCATGTGTCAGGTCCTCCCAAAAGAGGCCCTTCAGCTGTCTTTGTATGTCCCCTTCCATCTGGAACATTATTTTGTGTGAACGATATGGGATACTTACTCTTGGATCACGTGTTTCCACCATGATATACTCACTCAGCCCTACTACTTCCAGGAAATCCATCAGGTTCTGGCAAGCTATTGTGACTTCTGCTGCGCTGTCCAGCATCGTCACTGCCCATTCCCCGTTCAGAAGCAGTGTCCTCAGCAGCCTGGGCATTTCTGATCCTAATACCTGTTACCTTTTTATTTTTGAATTGAGGTTTCGTCGATTTTTGTTTATCTTCTCGTTTGATGATGTAGTCTGAAGTGCAATGTGTCTCCCTTTTCAGCTGGACTCGCTCTTCGGATCTTTGCTCTGACTGTCCACCTCTCTCTGAGCGTTTCGGAGATTGATCCTGAAAGGAATGAGAGGAACATGTATCAGTATCCTGATATCTGCCAGGCTTTTTAATATTATCACTGTTCCTGAGATTGTGTCTCTTTTCGGTGTGTTCCTGTTGAGGAGACCCACTCCATTATTGTTGTTTTGTTAATTATTTTTTTGTTTATTGTCCGATTTCTATTTGGAAGAATCTGGTTATTGCTTAGAGTTATTCTTTTCAGAATTACCCTTAACCACTGGTTTCCCAGGTCTGGCTCCCAGATTATCTCTTCCCAGAGAAGCATAAGTTTCTGCGATAATCTTAGGTAACTCCCTCACCTGTTGTATAGGAGTGAATTCCCTCAGGAGTTGGCGTATAGCCATCGCAGCTGCCTCCCCTTTTATGTTGCTTAACATAATTGTTGAAACTTGGGCAAAACTGTCTATTAGTTTCATCCCTAAATCCAGGGTAGGTTCTGCCCCGTACTCATTCTGTATTTGTTTCAATACATCTGGTATTACCGTGATTGAAGGGGTACCATGAGTTCTGGTGTAAACAGCAGCGAAGACTGTACCCCAAGTGGCACAATCTTCTATCGGGGGAGCCATACCAATTGGCAAGCAAATTGTTAGAATTCTGTGTTTTTCCTGTGGGCCCATATAGGGGAAAAAACGCTTCAAGCTGTGCTGTTTTTTGTGCTATCCAGACCGGTACTTCCTCCAGACTGGTGGGAATCTTTTCCATGATGGCATTCAGCGTTTGAAGGCTGATACCAGTAGTAGCCAATTGAGGTTGTGCAGCCTGAGCAGCCCTCACAGGTTGAACTATAAGTGTTCACATTATGAACTGTGTAAGATTTCTGTAAATTTTTACTAAATCTTCATATACAGCGATCCCCCCTGCACAAATAGCTATCCCTATGAGTAATAGATTTGATCACCTAAGTACCCTGGACCAAAACGATTGACTTCAGGACTTATCTTTATGCACCTCTGGGATTAATCCCTTAAGCTCAGTGAAGGGTCTCCCAAACTCATTACCTGCAGAGCCAATACCATCAAGTGTTCCAGGGCGCCCATTAAAAATCTTAAACTGGAACATAGCAGGTATTGGGGACAAGATAGCAGACCCTAATTGGCTTGATTTTACTTCTGAGTATGATATAATTCTGTTACAGGAGACTTGGACTCTTGACCCGGTTGGCCGAGATGGTTACGAAAGCTTCTGTGTGGTAGCAATTCCTGCTCTTGGTCGACGGCCTCGTGGAGGCCTAATCACCCTAGTAAGATTTGCTGCTAATCTGAGAGTATATCCAATCCCTGTCAAACATAGCAGCATCCAGATCCTTTGGGTTCTTAGTTCTAAAGATTTTAACTTTTTCTTGTGAATCTTTAGAACTCTGTTGGGGAACCCGGGTGCCAGATTGAGGCGCTCTTTGAAGTAGTATCATGCCTTGAGCTCAGATCGTTCGCTTATCTTAAATCCTTCAATATAATAATAGGCGGGGATTTTAACGCTAAGCTGGGTCAATACCACTATGAGGGTAGTCCTTTTGGGCTAGAAGACCCTGTGATTAGCGATTCCGACTCGAGGGGCCGGAAGCTTTCGGAGGCTCTTGGTCAGGCTGGGCTAGGAAACGTAAGGCCCGGGGGTTCCAGTCTGTCCAGGGAATTGCCCACCTTTGTTGGGTGGGGAAAAGGGACCATTATAGACCACATCTTTATTTCAAGATCCCTTGATAGTTCGGTTAGCCCAGGAGTGGTCCACACAACCACTTTGTGTTAGGAATCAACGTTGGCCTGGGCGTAACTCCTAACCCTGTTCTGACTGGTTTAACCACCAAGGATAAGGGTCGGAGGGTTAAGTGGCGTAACCTCTCAATTGCCAAAGTGAACAAACAAGGGGTTACACGGAACATCGCTATTATCGTGGAGCACTTGTTAGCTCTGGATACATCACCCGCCCTAGTGGTGGAAGCCTTTGAGCAGCTAAATGAATCCACTGTTAACACCATAAGGGACATGGTGGGTAAACCCAGGGGCGCCAAGCCGGGCTGGTTCAATAAGACATGCAGGTCCACGGGCAAGTATTTGCGGGAGGTTTTAAACACCTTACCCCGCAACCAGGATAATATTAAGGAGGCCAGGAGGGCATATAAACTTGCCCTAGTGAAGCGGAAGGCGGAGCTCAAAGAAGCTTCTTGGGACCGGCTGGTTTCCACATGCTCCTCTAGAGATTCCAGGGGTTTCTGGGCGGTGGTTAATGGAAGGGAGCTCAATGTGGCTGTGCAAGACGATATAGGCTCCTCCATCCCTCCAGCCACTTGGGTCACACATTATCAAAAGGTGTAAGCGCTGGATAAATACCTCCCTTTTAATCAGGGTGATGTGGATAATCTGTACCCTTTAGAGATTAGGTTTGAGTTTGAGGAGGTTTACAATGAAATTATGGGCAGCCCGTCCAACAAAGCACCTGGGCCAGACGGAATTCCCATGGATTTTTATAAGGATGTACCTCATCTTTGGGCTTCAGTGATGGTTAATGTTCTTAATGCCGCAACCCAACTTGGTCTTCCTCCGATATGGATTGGATTTATAGTCCCTGTAATTAAGAAGGGAAAGCGACTGGACCCTTCCTGTTTCCGACCAATTTCTGTGTTATGTTCAATGGTAAAGGTGGTAGGGCGTATTGTCCTACAGCGAGTGGAAGTTTGGGATCGGGCTAAAGACATAATTTGCCCTGTCCAATATGGATTCAGGGAAGGGATGGGCACTATAGAACAATGCCTGAACCTCAACCTTATCATAGGGAAATACGTTGTGGCGAAGCAGGGATCTATCTTCCTTGCATTTATGGGCCTTAGTAGTGTTTTCGATCGGGTGAACAGTACCAAACTTTGGGACATTCTTGGGGAGATGGGGCTGCCTGCCGATCTGATCAACTTCCTTCAGAGCTCTGCATATGGATGTAAATGCACGCGTTAGATACGGCACAGAGGGGGAAACTACTGAACCTTTTGGTTTACCGTGAGGGGTTAGGCAGGGATGGGTGGGCCCCATTACTGTTTTTACTATATATTAACAGCCTAAACACATGTTTGAGTAAAAACGGTGCGGATCTGCCAAGGGTAAAGACAAGCAGGGTCCCGTCCTTGTTATACGCTGATGACGGCGTGTTGATGGCCCGGACGGCTAACGGGCTACAACTCCTGGTGGATCTGTTTGTGAAGTTCATGGATGACTTGGACCCAGATACTAACATCTCTAAGACGCATTATATGGTATGTGGGAGGAGGACAGCCAAGACGAGGCCTATTGATATTAAAGGGCAACACATCACCAGGGTTTCCACATTTCCTTACCTGGGGATCTCTTTTGACAACAAGAATAACTAGCTTCCCTGTATTTCCAGTCACTGCTCTAAATTCACCCAAGCCTGTTGTGCCTTATTTAGATTTTCATTGTCGGTAGGTAACAAGCCCATTCTGCCCCTGTTACAAATATTTAGAATGAAGTGTCTCCCAGTCCTGACTTACGGAGCTGCTATTTGGGGGTACTGTAAGTGCAAAGGAATCCAGCTGGAGGAGGACCGATTTTGTAGGAAACTCCTGGGGGTGGGTCTAAACAGTTCCTCATTTGTCACCCATGAGGAATTGGGGACCAGGATATACTGGCTCCATTGTTACTATGGATTTCTGTTTGGTCTAATGAGAGCCTGTGGTTCAACAGGAGTGTGATTGAGGTCTGCATGGAATGTACGTATGGTCTAAAGATACCGTGGGTACATTACATTAAATCAGTAGCCCGTTCCCTCGATCGCACAGACATTTTTGATAGGCCACACCTCCTTATAAAGGGTGATAGTAGAGTCCCTATGGATTTTTTTTTAAATAAGGCCAATGAGGAAAGGGAAGCTTGGGTGCTGACGAAACACTAACTGATTTCAGCAACAGAAAGGATCTAGTAGTGGCCCCGAAAATTATTTCACTGCAATTAAGCACCCCATGGATAGATCCTTACTTACTAAATTTCGTTTGGGCACTATCCGCACAATGATTTGCTTCCCCCCCAGGTCAGTTTAATCCCCATTCCCTTTTAATTTGTCCTTGTGATGACCGTTCCCCCCAGACTCTAATACATTTGGTCCTATTCTGTAAATACTATGAATTTCTTCGCAGAAGATATGAATTTCTTCGCAGAAGATATCTATTACCACTTTTAAAAGAGAGGGGCTTCACTCAATTTCGACCTGCTTTTTTATTCTTACAACTACTACAGGACCAGGTGGTGATGACGGCGGTCATCGGCTATTTAAAAGGCGCTTTATACAAGAACAAATTAATTTGTGCATAGTAATAACAATGTATATGATAGGCCGGGGTCCTGATCTTAAACAGATTTAATGTGTTTATGAACTTTTTAAATCTGATTAATTGAACTGGTATGTGTCTAAAAATGGTTTTAAAGGTTTTATGTGCTCCCTTTTAACATGTTTATGTACTCCTTTTAATATGCGTTTGTATCTTTTATGATTATTCTGTATAATCGAATAAAGATTAATATCATCCAGGGGTGTGGAATTCCTATAGCCCGACGCCCAGGACATATTGTTTGGGGTCAAGGGCAACAAGTTTTCATGTGTATTTTGTCCTTGGGACAAGTAGGCCCAACCCCTGCAGCACAAACCTTTTGGCTGTTAGATTACAGTACCACATTATGGATCAGGGAAGGGCACTGTCTGCAGTTAAGGTAATATTTTTGTCCATATGTTAATGCTGTTCAAACTTGTATATATGGTTCATTAATTGAAAGCCTTTATTATTAGGGTGAGCGCTCTAAGTAAATGTTGTAAGCTCTGACTGCACTACTGACAGTGGTTCCAGTATAAAAATGTGCACACACGTTTTCAAAGTGTAGCAATATGAGGCTGTGTATAATGCTCCCAGAATGCCCTCTGATTTGATGCAAATATTTGCAGAAGCTTGAAAGCAAGATTGATGATTCTTTGCTTTCAAAATAAAATGGTTATAAAAAATAGGAAAGCAGGAGTAAGAGTTCGCTAAATTACTGTAATATTTCAGGTACCATTTCTTTACAGCATCATTTAGTAACATGTGTTGATGCATGCTAGTATTTCCCCAAAAACTCATAATAGAAAATCAGTGTAACCAGTTTCAATAAGATTATGGGAAACAAAAATAAACAAGCATTGGCAAAGCCAGTAAGTCTGAAATTGGTGGTCAGCTTTTTAGTTTTGTCAATGTGTGACTTGTTTTTGCATGGTTTTTGTAAAACCTTATAGGCGTGGGAGCTGCTGGGCCCTCATCATTATAACAAACATTGGCAAAAGCAAAAATTGTTTTTGGTCTCAAAAGCACACACTGCCACAGTAGTTACTGGCACTGAACAAAACTACTTTGTGTGCCAATATGCTTCTTGTTAAAGAGCAGAATGCTGTCACTCACAGTGTAGCCAGCCGATACAGAGAGAGAGAGAGAGAGAGAGAGAGGAGAGAGAGAGAGGAGCCGAATTTTAATAAACGCAAAGGTCATGGTCAACGCCAGCCCAAATTCGGGGCCCAATTAGTAAAGAAAGTCTCATAAATGCACCCATGGTATATGTCCTTGCATTAAGTGCAGCTATCACGGATTTCGTGAATCCCCAAGAATTTACAGAAGTAGGACAAGAAGTAGTCCTCCTAGAAAATATTTTTGAACTGCATTTTAGCATGAGCAAATATGCACGTGTAGATTTGCTCATGCGAAAATCTGAGTGTTTGCAAGTTCACTTTCCCTCCAACCACTTTTTCCCCAACTCTGGAAGAAGGTTTAAGTCTGCCATTGTCAGGAGTAAATTTCCAACATTTCTCAGTATGGGAAAAGATTAGAAAAGAGTTGTTGAAAACCCTTAAAACATGCAAGTTAGTAGGTATGCACAGACTCAAAAGGGTATTCTAACCCTGGAACTATTTCTTACCACTACCTTCAGCACCAGTATGTAGATCTGCGGAAACATGGCAACATAAGGGGATTGCAAGTATTCAAACACTACTATGGTATGCGCCCTGGCATAATCAGAGAGGCTATATATGAGCTCTTACATACTGAGGTTATTGCCATAATTTGTCGCTGCACTACATGGCACCAAAGGGACAAGTGGATTTTGTTACAGGACAAGTAGATTTATGAAGCAACCTGCCCCATGGACAAGTAGATATTTTATTAAATTCCACACCCCTGTCATCATTATGAATCTTGTATTTATTTTGAACTTTTATGATCACTTTGTGGTCGAATAACGATTTCTTGACTGACTGATTACCGGTCCTATCAAAGAAAACAGGCTTCTGGGACTCGATACCATTAAAGTGGAAACCTGTGAGACAGGGGGCTTCAGATATTTTTCACAATTTATAGAAGAGTGATGTTATTCCATTAAAAATATACAGGCACATCACACACCCTCATGTCCACCCTTATATCCAAGTTAGATACCATCTTATTCCTCTGTCTGTTTTTATCCAAAGACAAAGGACCAGAAAGACAAACCCTATTGCAAAACTACTGGTACAAACACAAGAATGAAACGTAGCCAGGCACCTGGTCTCCCAGTGCAACTATGAAATGCTGCTCCAAGCATAACAATTAGACATTCCTTAAAGGAATAATCACAAATGGGAAGGAGAGGTGATGTAAACATTGAAAAGAAGAATTAGATCTAGTGTACAAAGCCACCTATGAGGTCACAAGCTTTTTTTTTTTTGCAATGTGCTGTAGATATGGCCTTGCAGGAACACACTCGCACATCTTCTTTTCTTGCCCTGCATGATTACACCAAGCCAAAATTATGGCACTCACCCGAAACATAATTCAACGAAAAACTTGGTATAAATGTCTGGCGCACAAATAGGATTTCAATGACAGATTGAAGCTATCAAGTTATAAGGTCAAACATCTTGGCATGCATGTCACAAAGTGTAGCAGATGTCGTTAGTTTTGCTTTCTCCTTGTTATGTCGGTTTTGAGATCTGGCTGTGCTTTTGTTAGGGCCTCGGGGTTTAGTAGATGCCTTTTGTATCTGATAGAGACTTCTAGCTGCAGATTCCTTACCTTTGAATTTCCCAGACGTCAGGCTGGATCTGGAAACTTTTGCTGAGCAATACCCTTTGCGCGCTGTGAGAAGTTGGCCTGGCATATGCTGTCCACTAGTTATAGTGGGCACCTTGTACCAGTCCAAACGACCCTTATTGATGATAGGTTTAAAGACAACCTTTATTGAAAGCTATCCTAGTGGTAGCTATGGAGAGCAGCCTTCAGGCTAAGTCTTGAAGGAATGTAAAGCAGCTTGGTTTACCAGATTATAACCTCTTGAATGACCAAATGAAAGGAGAACCACACCAGGTATATATATATATATAAAATATATGTATTTATTTCTAAACACTCACTACTAATCTCTTTATGAGATTAGAGTCCAAGATACACAATATCACAGTATTAAAACGACAGTAAATAGCACAATATACAATGGGCTCCAGGGGGGACCAAACCATATATTAAGAAAGTGGTATAAGAACCACGACTTGACTAGACACAGTGCCTAGAGCACGTAGAATCGCTGGGACCCCAAGGAACCACCCAAGGTAGTGACACAGGAGACCCACGGGGGACGTGTGCAGTGTGAAAATACAGCCGCGAGCGCCGTAGGATTCTATGAGGAAAGTTGCAGTTGGAATTTTAAAGCAAAAGGACACTTAGAAGAGGACTTTGAGCAAACCCCTTTAGACTTAAGGGGTTCTAGGGGCCAACACCCATGGGAGCACCGTAGTACTCGAGTTACCTCACCCAGGGGAGCCAGGTGCATAGGTGTCAAAGGGTGTCGGGAATCGTCGTTGATTTCAATGGCGATCTGCTGCAAAGTGCTGCTGCCGTGAAGAAGGAAAGTGTCCGGTGTGATCCAAGCCTGGATCGAAGATGTGAAGAACCTGAAAGCAGAGGGGACAGAGTCTGGGTCACTAGCCAGTGACCAGGAGCGGAGCAATCGAATGTCCACCGATGTCCGGTGCTTCAGGTGCGAAGAGGTGAAGCTTGACTCTGCAGCCACAGGGTCCCGGAGACGTCAAGGACGACCAGGAGCCGGATTTGAGCTGTCCCACGAAGGATGTCGAGTGCTGGGGTGTCGGTGCTCGGATTGAACACACCAAGCCTTGGCAACAGCAACCCACGCAGGAAGAGAAAAGATGCTTCTGTGCAGACCAGCAAGGTCCTGGGGACTCCCCAAGCGATGGAGAGTCAGGGCACGTCTGGAGCAACCAGGGAAGCCCAATCAAAGTTAGAGTTGCCTTCTTGGGGACCCACAGGTCAACGGACCAGGGATCGCGAAGGGACCTCGAGAGGAATCACGAAATGGCGGCCCACGGAACACTCGTTGAGGGTAGGCCAGCAATCTTCGGTGCAATCACTGCTCGGGGTCAGGGCTACAAGTAACCCAAAGATCAGCCTCAGGGGTCGCCGGAAAGCTGATGCTTCTGCAAATGGACGCGGTGCCCAGGGGTTCGGGTTGCACGGTCACCACGAGGGATACAGGCATCAGACTTGCTGTGGGCACAGATCGACCTCAGAGACCTCGGAAAACCCACCTCCTGTGTGGCAATATTCTTCGGAGTCAGTCGGAGCTTCGGAGATGCCAACCAGTCAGTTGCATTAAAGGTGCCTGCCTTGCAGGGGAGTAACTCCTTTACTCCAAGGGAGATTCTTCAGTCATCCAGCGTTGTGCAGATCGTCGAAGTACGTGGTTTCTGTGTCAGAGTTTAGTCCAGGTGTAATCTAAAATCCTGTAGTCAGGGGTTCCTACTTTATACCCAAGGAAGGGGTGGGACAAACTCTGGGGACCCACCTATGGGAGGGTCAGGAAAGAGGGGTGGCTACACCCATTTCCTTTGTCCAGTTTCGCGCCAGAGCAGGGGCTGAGTGCCCCTGCAACCGGTTTGAGCTGGACTATGCACAGGGACACCAAATGTGCCCCCAGTGCAGACTTCAAAGCACTCTTGGAGTGCACCCACCCAGCCCCAATACACTAAAGCCTGGCTGGGAGGTGGTCACACCTCCCTGTGACCGGAAACCTATTGTCCAGGCCTTCCCTGCCGGAGTTTCGTCCAGCAGCAGGAGGGCAGACTCGTGTCTGTGGCATCCATTTTGTGATGCCAGGGTTCTGTTAAGCTGGTACCGGGTGTACCGGTGGTGCCATGTTTCTCCCTCTAGTAGGGTGGAATCATACCTCCCACCCCAGTTACTGGGGTGGAGGTAGGATTCCAAGGTGTTTGACACCAAACACGACATGTTTCCATGCAGCCATTCTCGAGTTAGCATTTACCGCGAGGTTATAATGCACTTAAGAGTATATGGCCTGGCTGCATCACAAACAACCCCGGAATGAAGATTCCGAAAGCTGCAGAGGGGCTCTGCTCATGCATGAGCACCCTCTCACATGAAACCCAGCACCCTGCCTTCAGGATTGTTAAGGCCTGCCATAGGGGTGACTGATAGGTTTACATGTGCAGTGATATGGAGAGATATAGGGAACCTATATCTCAGTAAGGAGTGCATACACCACCTTACACAGGCTGCTGTAGCAGACCTGTTGTGTCATTTTGGATGGCCTCTCAGGGGTGGCATAATACATGCTGCAGCCCTGGGAGGCCTCTGGAGTACCTATGCCCTGGGTACATAGTATACCATATACTAGGGACTTATAAGGGTACCCCAGAATCCAATCTGGAGTGTACCTAAAGTACATGCAATCAATTTAAGTGGAAAACAGATAGGCTGGGGTCCTGAATAGCAGGATCCCAGCCAAACTAAGTCGAAAACCAGCAAAACACCAGGAAAAAAGTGGGGGCAACCATGCAGTCAGATTCCACCTTCCTACACGCGCGACATAGAGTGGCTCCATTCGGATCCGCGTGACGTCGTCGCCAGCGTCGGATATGACGTCACGATGCCTATATAGGCGCCACCCAGGCGCGCGGACGTCAGTTCTTTTCTTTCCGCACCAGTTTTTGGCAGGCTTTTTCTCAACTTTGTCAATTTTTGATCCGACTTCGTGTGCGAGGGATGTCTTCTAGGAAGACATGTTTCAGCCATGCGGGACTTGTTCCCACATGTTGTCGGTCACAGATTCCCACCGCGTTTGTCTGTGGTGTCTTGAACGCGACCACAATTCGAAGTCGTGTTCAGACTGTCGGGCGATGGCATCGAAGGCCTTGAGGGAGCGAGCGATAAAATTGCTCGCGGCCCGGCAGTCGACACCGGTAAGCGAGACTCCGAGGAAGTCACGGTCCTGTTCGAAAAAGAGGAGGTCGCGGGACCGGTCACGGAGCCCTAAGCCCTCTTCCTCCCATTCGAGGTCCACTGGACACTCGGGGAAGAGGCACAAGAAGAAGAAGAAGACCAAGTTGACTTTGACTTCACCTCAACTGGCGTCCGTCGTCGAGAGAGGTAAGGAGCACCAACGCTCTAGGCACGGTTCTGCGGAGCCGGAGCCAGAGTCGACTTTGCACCTCCCACCCTTTCCTGGGAGCCGGAGCGGCTCCCACTTAAATCAAGGATTTTTACGAGGCCATACGCCGCGTATTTGAGCGGAACGACCCCGCTGGTGAGCCTTCGGGCCCCGCGGGCTCGGAGGGGCCCCATTGGGTTCGATGCCGTCTGCTCTGGCCAAGGCGCCGGTGGGACCTCAGGGATCCGGATCGACCCCGGTCGTGCCAACGCGACATTCCCCGGCGTCGAATCCGAAGTCAGTGCCTACAATGTCGCCGATGCCCATCGGTGGCGCGAGCCCCATCATCATCCCCGATGACACTGAGCCGGAACGGCGTCGAGCGACGTCGATTCCAACGTCAACAGAACCCAGGGGTTCTATGTTGTCGCCTGAGCACTTTGAGGAGGTGCTAGGCTCAGGAGAGGATTGGGAGGAGTCTGGAGACCCTCTAAAGAACCAGGATGTCTCGGAGGAGACAATGGACTGGTATGGGGAACTTGGGGAAGCCAGTGGTCTGGATACTTCTCCAGATGTTGGCATGCTTTCTCCACCTACAGTGGCTACGGAGGAGGGGGCATCCTATGCCATGGTTGATAAGAGGGCAGCTGAGGGTCCTTGGACTGGAGCTGCCCTCAGTGCAGGTCAGGACTAATCTCCTGACAGAAGTACTTCAACCTGGGGCTTCCACTTCTGAACCCCTTTTGCCCTTTAATGAGGCACTTACGGACGTCCTTCTAGGAACATGGTCAAAACATAGCACAGGGGCTCCTGTGAATAGGACGATTGCACGCTGCCATCGCCCAGCTCCGGGTGACCCAAAGTTCCTCAGCCAACACCCTACCCCAGAAAGTTTGGTGGTGCAGGCTTCTACATCCCAGGGCACATTCCCTTCCGCACCTCCGGATAGGGAATCCAAGAGACTTGATTCATTTGGGAAAAAGAGGTTTTCTTCTTCCAGTCTAGCATTGAGGTCGGTGAATACCGCATTCTTATTGGGCCGTTTCTCCCACTCCCTTTGGGAGACGGTTGCGAGTGTGCTGCCACAAGTCCCGGAGGAGGCCCGGGCTGTGCTCTCCCAAGCTGTCAAAGACAGGAGAGATGCCGCAAAATTCACCATACGGTGTGGATTAGACACAACCGATTCGCTGGGCAGATTGATTTCCACGACGGTGGCCTTAAGACGCCACGCCTGGCTTCATACAACTGGCTTCTCGGGGGATGTCCAAGCCAATTTGATGGACATGCCCTTCGATGGAACCCGCCTTTTTAGGGAAAAGGCTGACTCGGCCCTGGTCAGGTTCAACGACTCGAGCTACTGCCAGATCCTTGGGCCTCTCCTCCACTCCTCGTGGCCAGTCTTCCTTTCACCCCTTTCGTGGCAACGGAAGGGGGTTTCCAGGGTGGGAAGATTCGTCATCATCTCCCCCGCTGGAGATCTATAACATCAGACAAGTGGGTCTTGCAGATCGTCCAGGAGGGCTATTCTCTTCCTTTCCTTTTTTCTCTCCTACTATTCTGCCAAGTCAGGAACGGCTGACAGTGGATCATTTAAAGTTGCTCCAAGAGGAAGTTACAGCTCTTTTGGCCAAAGAAGCTATAGAAAGGGTCCCAGTTTCAGAAGTAGGCAGTGGCTGTTATTCCCGCTACTTTCTGATTCCGAAGAAGAACAAGGGGCTACGGCCCATTTTGGTTCTTCGGACTGTTAATCTCTTCCTCAAAAGGAGTAATTCAAAATGCTCACTTTGGCTTAGGTCTTATCTGCCCTAGACCAAAAGGACTGGATGGTAGAATTGGACCTGCAGGATGCGTTTTTTCACATCCCCATCCTGCCGGGCCACAGGCATTACCTGCGGTTCAAGGTAGGCCGCAAACACTTTCAGTTTACCGTGCTCCCCTTCGGCCTTACCAGTGCCCCTCGGGTGTTCACCAAGGTGATGGTGGTGGTTGCAGCTCAACTGCGCAGGTTAGGGGTTTCAGTATTCCCCTACCGCGACGACAGGTTGTTGAAGGCGTCCTCGTCTCAGGATGTCGTCTCCCACCTTCAGACTATGGCGAACCTCCTGCATTCGCTGGGGTTCTCTATAAACGTGCCGAAGTCACACCTGACTCGCTCTCAGACTCTCCCTTTCATCGGAGCTGTTCTGGACACCGTGCGGTTTCGGGCTTATCCTCCCGAGCAGCGAGTCCAGGACATTCAGGCTATGATTCCGATATTTCAGCCTCTATCCTGGATTTCGGTGAGACTGACTCTGAGGCTGTTGGGTCTCATGGCCTCCTGCATCCTGCTGGTAATGCATGCAAGATGGCGTCTGCGAGCTCTGCAGTGGGACTTGAAGTTTCAATGGGCACCGACGTGGTTCAGATCTCGGAAGGAACTGCGAAGGATATGCAGTGGTGGTTAACGAACCGCGATTGGGTCTGCGGCAGACCGCTCTCCCTTCCCCAACCAGATTCCACAGTAGTGACAGATGCATCACTTCTGGGATGGGGTGACCACATGGCAGAGGTGGAGATCAGGGGACACTGGTCTCCGGCGGAGACGGGGCTCCACATAAACTTGTTGGAGCTCAGTGCGATTCGCTTGGCATTGAAAGCATTTCTTCCCTCTGTCAAGGGGAAGTTGGTGCAGGTGTTCACGGACAACACCACCGCCGTGTGGTACTGCAACAAACAAGGCGGGGTGGGGTCGTAGACACTTTGTCGAGAGGCCCAGAGTCTCTGGACATGGCTGGAACAGCAGGGCATAACCCTGGTGGTTCAACACCTGGCAGGTTCTCTGAACGCCAGGGCAGACGATCTCAGCCGTCGATGCCTAGCGGATCACAAATGGCGTCTCCAGACGGAGGTGGCCCAAGGTCTCTTTCAGCAGTGGGGAGAACCTTGGTTAGATTTGTTCGCCTCCGAAGAGAACACGCAATGTCAGCAGTACTGCGCGCTGGAGTTTCCAAGGCGGCTATCGCTCTGCGACGCGTTTCGTCGCGAGTGGAGCTCAGGCTTGTTATACACCTTTCCGCCCATACCACTCCTGCCCAGGGTTCTGAAGATGATCAGGAACGACCGGGCCCAAGTCATTCTTGTGGCTCCGGACTGGGCAAGGAGAGGCTGGTGTCCAGAGTTTCTGAGCAGGAGTATCGATCCTCCGATCAGGCTGCCCCTTCGGGAGGATCTTCTGTCGCAGCAACAGGGGAGGGTTCTCCACCCGAACCTGTCAACTCTGCGCCTCCATACATGGAGATTGAGCGGCAACAGTTGATAGCTTTTGACCTTCCTCCCGAAGTCTGTGATGTTATTCTGGCGGCCATCCACTAAGACGGTATACGCCTGCCGTTGACAGAAATTTGTATTATACTGTTCAGTTAGGTCCATTGACCCTCTTTCTGCTGTCCTTTTATTCATTCGAACTCTTGCCCAGCAGGGCTCTGCTTTGGTAACTTTTAAGGGTTACCTCTCTGCTCTGTCTGCTTTTTTGGGGCTGGCAGACCAGCCTTCTCTCTTCAAATCTCCAATTGTACATAGGTTTCTAAAAGGGCTGACTCACTTGTTTCCACCCACGCCCTTTGTTATGCCACAATGGGACCTTAATTTGGTCCTCATTTATCTGATGTGTGCTCCGTTTGAGCCTTTGCACAATTGTCCCCTCCAGCTGTTGAGCATCAAAACAGCCTTTTTAGTGGTGATTACATCGGCCCGGAGGGTGAGTGGATTGCAGACGTTATCCAGCTCGCCTCCTTATCTTATGTCCCTTCAGGACAAGGTGGTGCTTCGCACCAGGGCATCATTTTTACCCAAGGTTGTGACCCCATTCCATCTGGGTCAGTCCATCACTTTGCCCACCTTCTTTGCTCCCCCACATCCCTCTAAGGAAGAGGAGCGTCTCCACCGACTGGACCCAAAAAGAGCATTGTCGTTCTACCTTGACCGCACAAAAGAGTTCCGGGTGGATGACCAACTCTTTGTGGGGTATGTGGGAGCAAAGAAGGGCAGTGCAGAGAAGGACCATTTCTCGCTGGGTCGTTCTCTGCATCAAAATATGTTGCGCCTTGGCGAAGAAGCAGCCCCCTGAGGGATTAATGGCCCATTTCACCAGGGGAAAGGCTGCGACTACGGCCTTGGCTCGGGGTGTCCCAGTCCAAGACATCTGTCAGGCCGCGACGTGGGCATCATTGCACACGTTCGCAAAACATTATTGCCTTGATGGCCAAGTGCGCAGGGATGGGCACTTTGCCCGTTCAGTCCTGCAAGACTTCTTAGTCTAGGTTATGAGTCGGCAACCCACCGCCGGGATGGTATGGCTCGAGTATCTGATTCAAAGGTAAGGACTCTGCAGCTAGAAGTCTCTATCAGATGAACAAGTTACTTACCTTCGGTAACGCATTATCTAGTAGAGACTCTATCTAGCTGCAGATTCCTTATAGCCCCACCAAAGCGGATTTGCTTTGCGGACTGATGTGGTAGGACTAGGGTTGATTTTCCCCTTTTCAGGGCCCTAGTTTTGCACACGATTACGTCAGTTACTTCGTGGCTCTGCGCTTCTGGCGTGGAAAAAATAATAAGTACTGACATCCGCACGCCTGCGTGGCGCCTATATAGGCACCGCGACGTCATAACCGACGCGGACGACGTCACGCGGAGCCGAATGGAGCCTCCCGACGTCGCGCGCAATGGGTATTGCTCAGCAAAAGTTTACGGATCCAGCCTGACAACTGGGAAATTCAAAGGTAAGGAATCTGCAGCTAGATAGAGTCTCTACCAGATAATGCGTTACCGAAGGTAAGTAACTTGTTCATCGGTCATTCGCGTGTACCAATGGGTCAAGACTGTTTTCCCATGGTTTGTTCATATTAGCAGAGTCTGAATTAAAATCAATTGAGTAGGACACAGGAAACAGAAGACGGCATAGAGCCATTTAGCAAGTGCTAAACCGTAACAGTGCCGCAAATTTTAGTAAATACATTTTTACTTACCTTTCAAAGATAAAACGGGGGCGTGGCCAAGATGGGGGAGAGGTAGGACGCTTGGCTCCATCGCTCCTACCCGTCGCCGGCCCGATAGCAACATCCACGCCGCATCTGCACGGCAAAGCAGTTGAAAAGGCAATCAGAACCCTTGCGCAGGGGGTTCTGGTGAAACCGGAGCGGATTTGCCCCACCGCGAGTGTCTGAGCCCGGGCTGAAGAGCTGCGGCGGTGCGATCAGAGGAAGATGGCGGCCGCGGAGTGAGGTGTTGGAGGCCGGCCCCGGGATTGGCAGCGCAGGCCAAAGCGGTCTGCAAGAAGAGTGGCGGCCCTGCGGCAACCATAACTGGAGGCAGACATAGTGCAGATCGTCCCGACGGAGTTGGACAGCGGTCGGGCCAGCGGCGAGAGCAAAAAAGCAGCTGGACTACGCTAAGGCCGGAACTGCGGGGTCCGAGTGCTCCTGGCCACGCGGCCTCGCACGAGCCCCGGGGGCGCGACTTGATAACACCCGGAGTGGACGATTGACTTGTGCTCCCCAGAGGTGAGGAGCGCAGACGTTGAGCCAGTCCGGAGGACGAGGGAGGGTACCCGGTGGACAAACACTGGAGTTCTACACCTGGGCTCTGCACGGCCTCATCTCACCATGGGCCAAACAGAGGCACTCCCTAGCACTCACGCCTGGGCATAGGCCGAGAAAGGCCAGAAGAAGGGTGGCCAACACACGTCCCCACAGCCACAGCACTCATAGCAGTGAGCAGCATCTCGGCGGTGAGACATCCACGTACCTCGTTGGGAGGGAACAAGACCCTGCACTGGCCCCCCCTCGCTCTGATCTGGGGTGAGGAACGGCGGTCATCTCAAGCGGCTGGTGCCAGACCAAAGCGCAGCAGACCCTCCCACAGCAAGGTTGCCTGCTGTGGGTCGGGACCTCGAGGGGGGGGCGGCCCAGAGGGTCCCCTGCGCGATCAAGGGCTCTCAGAAGAGGGCCCGGAGCCCGCACCAGCCCCCACCAATACAGCTACCAACCAGTTCGTGAGCACAGTCCACGCCTCGTTGGCTATGAAGGAGTAGGCATGGTTAACCCGCCCTGCATCATACTGACCTGGCGGCCCCTCCCGGGTGCCCAGGGGAGGACACAACAGCATCAGAGCACAGTGAGGCGCCGTGCAGGGCCAGGAGAGAGGACTAGAGCCGGGGCCCCAGGGACAGGGGGGCAGGAGACGGTGGGAGGTCTGGGGCCCCCCCACAGGCACAGCACAGCAGACTCCCTCCAGACTCCCATCATAGCCGCTAAATTCTACCCACACGATAGCCAGGACTCACGCTATATACTTACGCGCGCGTCGGGCTTCACATCCAATAAGGCCGCCATACGAGTATGCCACTTTACGCGCTAGTCCCTTGCGTCACTCCGCTTGAGGAAGTTGACGCGCGGGTGATTCATGTGGTTAAAAGAGGCCGCTAGGTTCCTCCCTCCCACCGGCGATTGAGCAGCGGAGGGCAGGTAACCAGTTTGCTTTACGGGAGGTCAATGTGAGTATTCTCTTACTGCTACTTTTACCTTATGGGTGCTTTCTCTACCCTCTTACAATAATAACCCGCGATCACACAGTGGTAACTTTTACGTTGTGTCCATTTTAGGTTTACTTCTCTATAATCGCACTCCTAGCCGAAGAAGCCTTCCCTGCCAACTCGTGGGGTATGGTCATTAATGTTTGTGTGTCTGTCTGTTCAATGTTCGGTGTATGTTACACAGTATCATGTGTCAACCTGAGCTGATATCGGCCCACTTCCCCGTGCATCCATTTTTAACTAATCTTGACCACTGACTCGTTCATCACACCCGGGCAGGCTTCGCCTGTGTGAGGGCATGCTGTTATTTACATGTTTGACTGCTTGCCACGACTACGATGGCAGGGATGAGCAACAGACCGGTTCACTTCACTACCAGCTCTTGGCATGTGTACTGTGCATACCTTTTTTAACTTTCTACTACAACCACCCTCACGCTGAGATGGTCTACTCAGCTAAGCATTCGATTATCCTGAACACAAACTTAATATGATCTGAATGACCCATGATCTACATTCCGTTTCTGATGGACAAGTGTTGTCGCTGTCTTTTTCTCTCCTTTTTTCCCTTGTAGGTTGGATTTCGCAAATAAAGTGGTCATATCCAATGGGGTGCAGGGTCACCCCGAAAACACCTGAATCTAGGTATCATTAGAGGGTTACTGGGTGTGGCCGTCCCAGTCTCTTTGTTCTTTCCTTTATATACCTACTGCACGGTCATGAAGAAACGCCACTGGATCAACCAGAGACCAAGAGAGGCATGAAACATGTCGACCTGATACCACAATTTTAGATCACCACTAGCACTACAAATACGCAGAAGGAGAATACTCCCTACTCTGTCCACCCTGTCAAGAGTATTCCTCTTGACTCCAGTTTTTAACCATAATACACGGACCCCAGAATAAAGTCTCTCAAGGGTACCAGTGTGATATTTTTAACACACTTAGCACTACAACCCTTACACACTCACCACTGCGGCGTTCCTCAAAAAGATCTCCGACAAAGAGCCCTCTCGCAGGGCCCGTGGGGGACTGCAGCACCACCCCCACGAGGAGCAACGCCCGATGAAGCATGACACCCACATGGGTGTGTGAGGGCACTTCATTAACAAGGAGGAATTCCCCCCTTTAAGAGTTTTCCAACCTACACTCCTTGACAGATTTCCTGTCACCAGTCCCTCCTGCAACTGGACTGGTCCACTCTTCTTTTAGGAAAAGCTATGCTCTAGTGATTGATACAGCACAGCAGAGCCCAGCAGACTACCATAAGCGCACACAACAGGTCACAACACGGGCAAGAGGAGGCTCCCATAGAAGACGAGCCCAGTGACCCCCGATCAGACGGCAAAAATAACCATAAGAAACTGAGTTTGATGATGTCCACCAGCCGAGTGAAGAAAGATCAATCTCTCAAATACATGCTCACACGCCCTGCCGGCAGCGGCATAGCGGATGGCCCCGCATTGGGGGAGACACCCCGCACACAAACTGAAAGCATAGCGGAGGAACCAGTGACACGCTCATTTCTGGAGTCGCTCTTCACGACGCTTCGTGAAGATTTACAGACAGTCAAGACCTCACGCTAGAAATCATAGAAACCAGAAGAGATGTGGATGCACTCAGGGAAAGAGTTGCAGCTCTGGAAGATAAAGGGGACAACCAGAACGTAGAGATGGAGGCCCTACAGCAAGAGGTTTTCCGACTTCAGGACCAGCATATAGACTTGCAATCACACCTGGAGGACCTTGAGAATAGGTCCCGCAGGAACAACGTTCGGATACGAGGAGTGGCGGCAAAAGCAGAGGGAGGAGATATCTTCAGCTTTGTGCAGGACCTTTTCAACCATGTGCTTGGTAACCCTCCCAGTACCGAGCTCAAACTAGACAGAGCACATAGAGTGGGCCCGCCCCGTTCTGACAAGGCTCCCCCAGCAGACATCTTGGTCTTCGTGCACAACTTCCAAACCAAAAAGGTGATACTACGCAAGGCTCGGACTATGCATCCCTTCACATTCAAAGACCAAACCCCAACACTATATCAGGACCTTGCCTCGCTCACGCTACAAAACGAAGAGAATTCCGCCCAGTTACTACACACCTCCGCAAACAAGATATTGCATACTCCTTGGGCCATCGCTTCAGATGTATTTTTCGATGGGGCGGTAAACTGCAGCAGCTGCGCTCCCTCTCTGAGGCCTGTCAATTTCTAGGACTAGAACCGCCTGAGGAGAACAGCGGAAGGAGTGCTTTGTCCCCTGCCCGGGGGGAGCAGCAACCTGGATGGCAGCGACAGGGGCGCAGACGAACCCCGAAAAAAACGGACCGGGCGGAGATAGCGAAAGGATAGCAAGAGGCACTGGAATCTATTCCCGCTGCACTGGCAAAGACTGAGGATGTATGAGCATATTAAGAGGGCAGTTGCCCCAGAGAGAGGCCTAGGGCTGGGGGAGCGGGAGTCGAGAGCTTGGCCACAATATGGTCCCCAAATTTACTTCCTGGCAGCCACGAATGGCTGAAGGACTGACTCTGTACATTTTATTTGCTAATCCAGTTCACCTTTTTCTAGAGTTTATAGGGGTTATTTTTGGGGTCCTCCATTCGCCATACAATTACACCACAAGGTTTACCATAGGGGCTCATGTGTCTCTAACGTGAAAAGACAGAGGGCAGCCCGGACAATCAGCATCCGGGGTTTACTCACTAGACATATCGTTCACCCTAAGCAATGCACCCTACCGATCTTAAAATCCTCACCCTCAACGTGAGGGGATTCAATAATCCGGTAAAGCGCAGAGCGATAATATCATACCTAGAAAGCACAAAGGCAGACATCCTGCAGGAAACCCACCTCCTTGCTAGAGACTGCCACAGGCTCAAGGCACGTATGTTCCCCATTCAATTGTTCTCCTCATGCCCTACCAAAACCGCAGGTGGCTATTTTGATGTCCCGAGCTTTTAAAGGTAAAGTGGTTCAGAAAGAGGCCGAAATTAAAGGGAGGCTCCTTACTTACAGATTCACACTGGGGGGCCAGACACTAATTATAGATTTGATATACGCACCGAACGAGGGACAAGAGAAATTCTTCCATATGGTGCTCACTGAGGCAACAGCTTCGGACGAACGTAAAATACTATGGGGGGACCTTAACTTCGTATTCAATAATATTCTAGACCGGTCAGCCCAACGACATGGACAGACAGACGCCTTGTCCACAGAAGGTCCAGCCCGGATGAGGGAACTAGGTCTGATAGACCTCTGGAGAACATCCCCCACCCCCAAGCTAGGGAATACTCCTTTTTCTCCAATACACACAAAACATACGCCAGGCTTTACTACCTTATTGGCTCCAAGGACATCCACACACACGCAGTGGATACAGAGATACTCACAGCAACACTTTCAAATCACGTAGCGATGGTGGTCACACTGTCACTCCCCCCTATGCAGCACCCCTTTCGACAGTGGCGCCTAAGAGACACACTTTTACAGCGATTAGTAGTGACACAAATTCAGCAAGCTATAGGGGATTACCTCCTACACAATGACACTCCGGAGATACACACGGCAACACTATGGGAGGAGCTCAAAACCGTTATCAGGGGCAAATTCATTGCAATATGTGCTGTAGATAACGCACTACGGAAGAAGAAAAGGGAAGGCCTATCCCAGCAAATATGGGAACTAGAGCACATTCACCAGAGGACAGGGGCTCCCAGAATATGGCATCAACTCTTGGCCCTGCGAGCCCAGTTAGCGGCGATCGCTCTAGCTCAGGCAAAGTGCGCCGCCCTTCGTTTGCGTCACTCCTTTTACATTGGGGGGGGGACAGATGTGGTCGCCTCTCAGCACACAAACTGTGCAAGAGCAGACAGTGGAAGGGCATCCAGGAGGTACATGATCAAGCAGGGGACCTAGTGTCGGAGGACACTGATATAGTCAGGGCCTTTCAAGAGTTTTACGTGCACCTTTACTCAGGTCAAATGCTAGATAGTGCAGAGAGCAATAGTTATTTGCTAGGTGCAAAGTCAACCACACTGACCCCAGAGCAAACTGAGCACTTGGACGGAGACATCCGTATCAAGGAGGTTATCGCTGCAATTTCCCGGTTAAAACTGTCAAAATCCCCTAGCTCAGACGGCTTCGCGGCAGCCTTCTACAAAACATTCTGTCCGGTGGTGGCACCACTTCGACTCGGCTCTTCAACACATTCTCAGGGTCGGGTGCGGTCCCGACATCGCCACTGCCATCCCCGACGGCTACAAGATCCAGAGAAAGGACCGTCCGCATCGCCCAGGAGGAGGACTAGCCATCGCACACAAGACTCTCTACATCCAGCCCGAGTAACCCCCACTCCAACACAGAACACCTCCACTTCCAGATCCAGACAAATCCCAGGACCACGCTACGCGGCACCCCATCTACAGACCGCCAGGACCTCGTACCCACCACGCAACTACCATCGCCGAGCTCGCCGCACCCCACGCCATTACCTCCATGGACTACATTCTACTCGGGGACCTGAACTTCCACCTCGACAACGGAAACGACCCCGACTCCACCACTCTCCTCGACAACCTCACCAACCTAGGACTGAAGCAGCTCGTCAACATGCCCACCCACAGAGCAGGTCACACCCTCGACCCCATCTTCGCGGGAGGAACAAACATCTGCTTCTGCCACACCACCCAGCCCCTCTGGACTGACCACCACTGCGTCCACTTCACCTTCAACACCACCACCGCACCCAAACCCGCCCTGCGCCCGCCACGACGGAACTGGAGCAAGGTCACAGAGGAGCACCACAACACCACCCTCCGTCAAAACCCCCCCCATCGCCACGACCGACACCAACTCCGCAGCCAGGGAATTTCACCGCTGGGTCTCCTGCTGCGCCGACAAGCTCGCACCCCTCTGCCCCCCCACCAAACAACGCCCTCTGAAAGCCGCCTGGTTCACCACAGAACTTCAAGAAGCCAGACGCTCCTGCAGACGCCTAGAGAAAGCCTGAAAACCACGGAAGCACGGAACAACCACAAGAGCGCCCTGAAGGAATACCACCAGCGCATAAGAGACACCAAACGGACCTTCATAAGAGACAAAGTCCAGACCAACGTGACCAACGCCAAGGAACTGTTCAACATCATACAGCAGTTCGCAAATCCCACCTGCGAAGCCACGGACGTCACACCTTCCCAGGAACTCTGCGACAAGCTCAGCTCCTACTTCCATCTGAAGATCAAGGCCCTCTACGACAACTTCAGCGAACCAACAACAATCACCACCCCCCTACCCACCGCCACCGATAAGCCGACCATCACGTCCTGGGATCCCGCTACCGTCGAACTCATCACCGCGACCATGAAGAAAACCCACTCAGGAGCCCCAACGGACCCCTGCCCACCGCACATTTTCCACAGAGCCGCCGCCGTCATTGCACCCGAACTAGGACGCACCATCAACGCCTCCCTCAGATCAGGCATCTGCCCAGACGACTGGAAACGGGCGGAGGTTAAACCCCTCCTCAAGAAACCAACGGCCGACCCAACGGACTTGGAAAACTACCGGCCCATCTCTCTCCTCCCCTTTGCGCCCAAAGTCGCCGAGAGACTCGGAAACGCCCAGCTGACCGCCTTCATAGAAGAGAACTCCATCCTGGACGCCTCCCAGTCTGGATTCCACAGCACCGAGACCGCCCTCCTCGCCGCCACCGACGACATCCGCATGCTACTAGATCAGGGACACACCACGGCCCTCATCCTTCTAGACCTCTCCGCAGCCTTCGACACCGTCTCACATCGCACGCTCGCAGCCAGACTTCACGTCGCGGGAATACAAGGAGCCACCCTCGACTGGATCCAATCCTTCCTCTCCGGCAGAACCCAGAGTATCTGACTCCCCCCCCCCCCCCCTTCCTCTCCAAACCCACGGAAATCAACTGCGGAGTACCCCAGGGATCATCACTCAGCCCAACGCTCTTCAACATCTACATGGCCCCCCTCGCCGCCATCGTCAGACAGCATGGGCTCAGCATCGTATCCTACGCCGACGACACCCAGCTCATCCTCTCGCTCACGAAGAATCCCGAAGACACCAGACTCGGCTTCCAGGAAGGAATGAAGAACGTGGCAGCCTGGATGAAGGACAGCTGCCTGAAGCTAAACTCAGAGAAGACCGAGGTCCTCATCCTCGGTCCGTGCACCTCCGCCTGGGACAACACCTGGTGGCCATCCGCCCTCGGGAGCCCACCCACCCCTACAGACCACGCTCGGAACCTCGGCATCATCCTTGACTCCTCCCTCTCCATGAACCGCTAGATCAACGCCGTCGCCTCCACTAGTTTCAACTGCCTGTGCATCCTCCATAAGACCTTCAAATGGATCCCCCCCGACTGCAGAAGGACCGTCACCCACGCACTCATAACCAGCAGACTGGACTACGGCAACACCCTCTACGCCGGAAGCAACAAAACTCTTCTACACAAACTCCAAACCATCCAGAACGCCGCAGTAAGACTCGTCCTCGGGACACCGCGCCACAAGCACATGACCCAACACCTACGAGGCCTCCACTAGCTCCCCGTCGAGAAGAGGGTCACCTTCAAACTCGTCAACCACGCCTACAAATCCCTCAACAACATCGGACCCAAATACCTCAACGAGAGAGTATCCTTCCACGTACCCAAGAGGAACCTCCGCTCCGCCGACCTCGCCCTGGCAGAGGTCCTCCGCAGAATCAGAACCGGCGGGAGAGCTTTCTCCTACATCGCAGCCAAAACCTGGAACGAGCTCCCTGTGAACATCAGACGCTCCCCGACCCTGCACACGTTCAGGAAGGACCTCAAGACCTGGCTCTTCAACTGATCCGTAGCCGCTCCCCCCCCCAGTGCCTTGAGACCCTCACGGGTGAGTAGCGCGCTATATAAACCCCTGATTGATTGATGAAGACTCAGATCTTAAACTGTTATCGTTTTCCCATGGCAACAGTTAGAATCAATGGTCACACGTCAGCCCCGTTCCAGATAGACAGAGGTACGAGGCATGGGTGCCCCTTATCGCCCTCGCTTTTCGCATTATATATGGAGCCGCTAGCGCAGAGAGTAGAAACGCATCCACACATCTTCGGAGTGTCATTTGGGGGGGACAAACACACCATTAGTCTCTATGCAGATGATGTCCTGGCGACGCTAGATAATCCGGACACGTCCCTAGATGCTTTCCTTGAGGAATTAGATTCCTTTGGCAGGGCTTCAGGGTTCAAAGTGAATGTAGAGAATCTGTTGCACTCAACCTCTCCATTCCACCCCAAATGGTGGAACGATTCTAAACTCAGCACCCTATACAGTGATCATACAATACTGTTCCCTATCTGGGAATCCAACTAGCATCAACAACTCAGGCCACTGCTGCCATTAATTACCGCAACCTACATAGACAAATCTGTTCCGACATCCAAAGGTGGAAACATCACCCGATTCCGTGATTGGGCAGAGTAGCCGCAATTAAAATGATGGTTCTCCCCAAAATCCTGTATCTGTTTCAGACTCTCATCTTCCGGTCTGATTCATAAGATGCAGACGGAGATTCTGCAATTCATTTGGCCGGTCTGTAAACCATGGATGAAAAAAGCCATTAGCTTCCTTCCACCCAGCAAGGGAGGGTTAGGGATTCCGGATCTCCAACTGTATTATTATACAGCACAATTGAGATACTTAGTGGAATGGAACCGCGCCGAATTAGGGAAGCACTGGTTATTCCAGGACAGGTCAGTGGCTGTAACGTCACTGCCGAAGATCCCTTTCCTTAAGAAATCACACAGACCATGGAACCTGTATCTGTCCCCCCATAAAGCAAACAACAATGGCGGCGTGGGATCAGACCAGCACTAGACACAACCTGACAACTTTTCCCTCCCCCTTGACCCCACTATTTGACAATCTAGAGTTCGAGCCGGGAGTAGGGGAGGCCAGATTTACACGGTGGCGCCGCTCGGGGTGCCGCGCTCTGGGTCATCTCTTTGATGTAGAAGGGGTGCTCCCCTTTCTTCAGGTTAAAGTTGACTATGGTATGCCGGAGACAGAGAGGCTAAGATACCTGCAACTCCGGCACTGGGCATTACAGCCACAAAACAGGCCCAATGCGCAGAGACACCTCACCCAGTATGAAAAATGGCTTTTGTCCAAGTCCTCCGACAAGAAACTAATCTCAGAAATATATGCTCTGCTCAACTCGCGAAATAAGCACATGTACAACCTGGGATGAGCCAGGTGGGAAAAAGACATAGGGAGGGCACTGAGCGACAAATAATGGGAAGGAATATACCATAGAGCTAGACACAGCTAGTAATGCAGCTGTGACAGAAACACTAACAAAAGTAACCACCTATTGGTACTATACTCCAGCGCAGATATACAAGGTCAACCCCACACAAAGTGCGGATTGCTGGCGGGGCTGCGGGGAATGCGGAACACTGGTACATGTTCTATGGGAATGTCAGCGTCTGCAGCATTATTGGGCTCAAGTACTGGATGAAACCGACGCACATTTAGACACCCAACTACCAAGATTCCCTGCATATGTGCTCCTAGGGGTTCCAAACCCACTCACATACCCCCTGAAGAGGGCGCCAGATCGGGCTGGCATTGGGGCAGCCATAAAAAACATACTCACCCATTGGGGGACCCCCACAGATTACCACACATACGGGCTGGCTTCTACGGTTATGGCACATTCTGGGAATGAAAAAGATAACGCTCACGACGTCCGGGCAAGGCTCGGCCTTCAGAGACGTGTGGCAGCCCTTTTTAGGTCGAGCATTCGAGAACTGTTGTAACTTCTCTTGTGAGCTTAAAGCCATCCCCTACTTTTGATTTGCTTGTTTCTGTGTGCTTTAAAAATCCTTGCTTGCTAGTGGTCAGTCCTGCCTCTTTGTCCCTCCTTTACCTCTGCCATTCCTCCCACGCAGCAGGGACTAAGTACTGTCTTATTTCCTTATGGTTCTTCATATGTTCTTTGGGGGACTATTTTTTTTTGGGTTTCCTGCTCTGTTACTGCTTGCCTGTGTTCAGCTTTGGCTCCATACCTGCTTACATTTTAATATAGCATTCCTCTTAGTGCCACAGTTGTCTTTGTGCTACCTCCTGCAGTGTGCGTCTTGCTCCATTGTCTGTTTTCGTATTATAATTAGTGTTTTTGCAAATTTCAATCCCGATCGGCATTTGGGCTTCATTTAGTAGGAATTAGTTCGATTTTGGGCTTCCTTTGAAGGGGGATTCTGCTTGTTTTTCTTTAACTGGAGTGGTGCTTTGGGGCATTGGAACTGTAGCACAGACGAGAAAGCAGGAACCTTCAAGGGTGGGATACCGGGTAACCTGCGCTCACTGGCTCTCTGTTCACCGCGGCATTCTAGTGACATAATGGCGTCACAGAGAAAGCAAGAATGATTTCCCAATTGTATACGATACAGGATTTGGCGGCAGTTAGGTTACTTTCCTAAATAAGTTTGGCAGCTCGCCAGCTGCAAACTCTGCTACCTGTTGTGCTGCAGTGGCGGCTGGGGACATTTGAAAGTGGTGAGGCGTAAAATTAGTGGTGGAGCACACCGCGGCTAACTAGCGTAGCGAGTGAGCCCAAACCACCTAAGGAGGGTTCCGGGGGGGGTTCTCTCCCCCCGAGAAAATTTTGAAAAATGAGTGGGCAAATGGTGTATTTTCAAGACTTTCGGAAGCCACTGTGCTGGACAGAAACAGGCCACTGCCTCCCCTCAAACTATCATCAGTTCCAAGGCCTCATGAATAAACCATTCTAAATTGCAATAAACCACAATTAATTTTAATAATGTTGCATAAATAGGTTGGATCGGTCTACTGAGCCAGTGCCTACGTGAGATAAAGTGGCATTCAAGATGGCCCAACAGAGTAAAATGCCTACTTTTTCCACATGGAATTGAATATCATACTGGTTAGTGTTCATTTTTTGAAACTCAATATCATGCATAAAGGCAACTTGCCTAAACTAAAAACACATAAGCATACAGAGATAAAATATATACATGCAACACATAAAATGGTTTCCCTACCTGTGCTTGGTTGTTTCCTTTATGAATCATTTGTTCAAAGCCAAGTACACAGGAGGTGAATGAAATCTTCATATGAAATAATTGGCTACAGATAGAAATATTCATTCGAAGAAAACAAATAATTCAATCTTATAGAATGTCAACCAAACTTTGAGCCGGATAGCTTTACAGTTGAAAAACGAAACGTAAATATCCATCACCCCAAAGCCAATTGTTCAAACAGTAATGTAGAATACTTTATATAGATTTACATTTAAACAATCAAGTATGGTAAAATCCTTTCAAAAATTATTACTTAGAGCAGGAAGATGACCAAAATCTAAGACTGATTCTTAGAAAATCGGTTGTCTTCAGCCTGGGACTCCATCACCACATCCATAGCCACAGACGTCTTTGACACTTGTTCCAGCACCGATACAGTATGCATCCTCCTTGCCGCAGCCATTACCAAAGAATACCTCTTAGCCTATGCCACAGCTGCATGCTCCTCTACTGTTGGCATCTGTGAGAAGTTGGCCTGGTATATGCTGTTCACTAATTAAAGTGGACACCTTGCACCAGAACAATTCGACTCTTATGGTAGATAGGTTTAAGACAATGTAGGAGAGTAGGATCTGCTTCACATGGGTACCCCCACTTTTTGCTGATGCTTCACTGTTTTTCGACATTAGTCTGGCTGGGGCCCGGCTAATCAGAACCCCAGCCTAGCTGCTTCCTCTCTAAAATGGTTTCCATGTGCCTTAGGCACATCACTGATTGGAATCTGGAGTGCCCTTATAAGTCCCTAGTATATGGTATACTATGTACCAAGGGCATAGGTACCTCAGAGGCCTACCAGGGGCTGCAGCATGTATTATGCCACCCTGGAAGGCCATCCAAACTGACACCACAGGTCTGCTACTGCAGCCTGGGTAAGGTGGTGCATGCACCTCTTACTGTGATATAGGTTACCTATATCACTAAATACATACACACATATAAACCTATAAGTCACTCCTATGGCAGGCCTTATCAATCCTGAAGGCAGAGTGCGTGGTTCCTATGTGAGAGGGTGCCCCTGCATGAGCAGGGCCCCTCTGCAGCGTTCGGAGACCCTTCTCTGATGCTGTTTGTAGTGCAGCCTGACCATATACTCTTAAGCGCATTATAACCTCGCGTTAAATGCTAACTTTGGACTGGCTGCACCAAAACATGTTTTGTTTGGTGTCAAACATCTTGGAATACTACCCCCCCGCCAATTCTGGCGGCGGGGGTAGCATTCCACCCTTCTAGAGGGAGAGACATGTTAACCCTGGCCTGGCAGAACTTCTTTCTAAAGCTCTGGCATCACAAAATGGATGCTGCTGCCACAGACACGAGTCTGGCCTCCTGCTGCTGGACGAAACTCCGGCAGGGGAGGCCTGGACAATAGGTTTCCTGTCCCAGGGAGGTGTGACCACCTCCCCAGACAGGATAATGTGTATTGGGGCTGGGCGGGAGCACTTTCGGGTGCTTTGAAGTCCTGCACTGGGGGCACATTTGGTGTCCCTGTGCATACCCCAGTTCAAACCGGATCAGGGGCTTGCAGCCCCTGCTTTGGCGCGAACTGGACAAAGGGAAAGGGGTGTAGCCACCCCTCTGCCCTGACCCACCCATAGGTGGGGCCACAGAGTAGTCCAACCCCTAAACTTGGTATAAGTATAGGAACCCAGTCCTTAGGACTTTAGATTATCCCTGGACGAAACTCTGAAACAGAATCCTGGACCTTCGACGCTCTACTAAAGACTAGAGGGCAGAAGAATCTCCCTTGGGGTCAAGGAGTGACTCCCCTGCTTGGCAGGCACCAACGAAGCAATTGTCCGGTCTGCATCGCCTAAGCTCCCGTCGGACGCCGAAGTCTTTGCATCACCAGAGGTGGATTTCCAGACTTCCCCGAGGCTGCCCTGAGTCCCCAGCAAAGCTGAGGCCCGTAACTGTCGTGGGTAACGTGGAACCGTGACCCCTGGACACCGCACGCATTTGCTAGTGCATCCTCTTCTGGGTCTCCCACGAAGTCGTGCTTTGGGCTCCGAGTAGCCCTAGCCTCCAGCACCAACTGCACCGAAGATCACTGGCCTCCACTCCACGAGTGTCCTGTGAGCCAGATCCACGTGCGACGTCTCGAGGCTCCTTCGCGGTCGCTAGCCCGTTGGCTAGTAGCCCTTCACGAAGGCCAATCCTTTTCTTCTTGGGCACCCTGGTTGCTCCAGGCCTGCCCTCACTTACCCTCGCTGGGTGAGTTCCTCAGACCTTGCTTGTCTGCATCATCGACGATCTTCACTTTCATCGAGACTTGCCGTTGCCAAGGCTTGTTGGGTCCAATCCGGTCGCCGACGCCTCAGCACTCGACAGACATCGTGTACCAGCCCGAATCCTGCTCCTGGTCGCCGACAACGCCTCCTGGACCTCGTGGCTGAAGAGTCGAGACGACCGTCAACGCACCTGAAGCACTCGACATCGGTGGGCATCTGTCCATCGCCTTCCTGGTCACTGGCTAGTGACCCAGACTCTGTCCCCTCTGCTTTCAGGTTCTTCAGATCTCCGATCCACTCTTGGATCCACCCGGACACTTTCCACTTGGTCGCCAGCAGCACTTTGCAGCAGATCGCCATTCAAATCGACGACGAAACCCGACCCCGAAAGGCACCTATGCACCCGGCTTCCCTGGGTGAGGTAACACGAGTACTCCGGTACTCCCGTGGGTAGAGACTCTAGAACGACCTAGTTCTCAAAGGGTTTGCTCCAAGTCCTCCTTTAAGTGTCCCTTTTCTTTAATTTCCTGATCGCGACTTTCTCCATAGAAGTTAACGGCGTATCGCGGTTGTGTATTTACACTGCACGCGTCCCCGTGGGTCCCCTGTGTCACTACCTTGGGTGGTTCCTTGTGGTCCAAGCCCTTCTAGAGGCTCTAGGCCTAGTGTCTAGTTCAGGCGTGGTTCTTATACCACTTTATTGGTATATGGTTTGGTACGCCCCTAGGGCCCAAACGTGTATTTGTGCTATTACTGTGTTTAAATAACTTATAACTTGTGTATTTCGAACTCTAGCCTCATAAAGAGACTAGAGGGGTGTGTTTAGCAATAAATACATATATTTTGAATATATACCTGGTGTGGTGCTCTTTCATTTGGTCACTCAAGAGATTATAGACTGGTAAAACAAGCTGCTTTATATTCCTTCAAGACTTAGCCTGAAGGCTGCTCTCCATAGCTACCACTAGGATAGCTTTCAATAAGGTTGTCTTTAACCTATCTCCAATAAGGGGTTGTTTGGAAAGGTGCAAGGTGCCCACTATAATTAGTGGACAGCATATGCCAGGCCAACTTCTCACAGACAACCTTTATAGAAAGCTATCCTAGTGGTAGCTGTGGAGAGCAGCCTTCAGGCTAAGTCTTGAAGGAATGTAAAGCAGCTTGTTTTACCACATAATCTCTTGAATCACCAAATGAAAAGACACCACACAGGTATATATATCAAATATATATGTATTTATTAATAAACACTCTCTACTAATCTCTTTATGAGATTAGAGGACAGGAACAGATGTACAAGTCAAATATTATCAGGATAAGTTTAGCACAATTGAATATTACAATCTTAGTTTGCTAGACCTAGGTCTAGGGCATCTAGAATCGAGGGACCCCCAAGAACCACCCCAGGTAGTTGTAGGAGACCCACAGGGGACGGACGCGGTGACCTGGCACCGATGCGAATCCTGTACGAGTCTATGCACTCAGACGCGATTGAGATATCAATGTTAAAGGTCCCTTGCGTGTTCGAGGCGAACACACCGATCGGTCCTACGCGGTTACAGATGGAATTGCAAGGGAGTTGGACGCGGTGTGTCTAACACAGACGCGAACCATGTACGAGTCAGTGCGATAGTCGCACTTGGAAAGTTAGAGTTTTAGGGCACTTCGAGGAAGCTACAAGCAAGTCACTTACAGGGTAAGTAGTTCTAGGGCCCACACCCACAGGAGCACCGTAGTGCTGAAGTTACCTCACCCAGGGAGCCGGGTGCATAGGTGTTCTTTGGTGTCGGGTCGCGGCGTCGTTTTCAATGGGAGCCAGTGAAGACTTGCTGCGACAGGAGAAGTGTCCGGAGGAATCCAAGCCTGGATTCGGAAGATGGAAGACCTGAAAGCAGAGGGGACAGTGTTCAAAGTCACTTGGCAGTGACTCGGGGCAAGGAAGATGGATGCCCACCGTCGTCGCAAGATTCAGGTTGTTCGCGGTTGCCTTGACTCTTCAGCCACGAGGTCCAGGAGGCGTCGACGACGACCAGGAGCTGGATTCGGCGTGTCCCACGATGTCTGCGGCTTACTGCGGTGTCGGCAACTCGATCGGAGCCAACAAGCCTTGGTAACAGCAAGTCTCGGGGAAAGTGTGAAGAGACAATGGCGCAGACCAGCAAGGTCTGTGGGACTCACCCAGCGAGGGTAAGTCAGGGCAGGCCTGGAGCAACCAGGGGAGCCCTTTGGTTTCTTTAGAAAGTCTTCTGGGGACCCACAAGCCGGCTGGCAAGGGATCGCGAAGACGCCTCGGACGGATTCACTCACAGGGGCCCACGGTCACTCGGGACGTGGTAGGCCTCTGATCTTAGGAGGGATTCCTGCTGGAGGCTGGGACCACACGTGGTCCAAAGCACAAGTTCGTGGAACGTTGTGAAGGGGTTGCACTCGACAATAGTGCACGTACCCAGGGGTCGCGGTTCCTCGTTACTCTTGGGGTCCACTGGCCTCAGCTTCGCTGGGGACTCACGATGGCCTTTGAGAAGTCAGGAAATCCACTTCTTGGGCTGCAGGGACTTCGGACTCCGGCGGGAGCGGCGTAGTTTGCGACCGTCGTTTGTAGTTTTTGGTGCCTGCCAAGCAGGGAGTCACTCCTTGACTCCAAGGGAGATTCTTCAGTCTTCCAAAGGTAGTGGAACGTCGAAGGTCCGGGATTCTTCTTGTAGAGCGTCGTCCAGGGAAATCTAGGGTGCAATGCACAGGTTTCCCCCTCTTGTACTAAAAGAAGGGGAGGGACTAGCTCTATGACCCTACCTATGGGAGGGTCAGGGGAGTGGGTGGCTACACCCACTTCCCTTTGTCCAGTTTCGCGCCAGAGCAGGGACAGGTAGCCCCTGAGCCGGTTTGAACCTAGACATGATTCCTATATTCAATTTGTCCGCCAGTCCCATGGATCCCCATTCGGGAAGTTTATTAACTAAGGGGTTGTCTTTTGTCCCTACCACCTATTTTAACGAATTCAAACTAATGAGTGATCTTCACTCTTTTTTTTCGCAAAATTCGCCTAAAAAAATTCTTCCTTGTTAAAGAATATGTGCCCAGTGAAGAGAATCTATCAGGTTTAAAACCCCCGTCCACCTTTTGCCCGGAAATTGATCAGGTGGGAGTTGAGGTTGATATGTTTGAAAAAGCTGTTTCCAAAAAAATCAAGCAGGCTATCAAATTTATCCCCAAACCCATCTTCAACATTTCTAAGGAAGAACATCTTGCCCTCAAGAAACTCAAAGATGACACCTCGCTTATTATCAAACCTTGTGACAAAGGTGGAGGAATAGTCATCTTTGACTCTGATAAATATAAAACCAAAATGGAGCTTTTGTTGAGCTCCCCCATACATTATGCCAAGATTATGACCAACCCTGAATTGCATCTCAAACGCAGGATTCTGACTTTAGTTGAAGCAGCTGTGGAAAAGGGGTTTATTTGTCAGCAAGAGGCTGAATTCCTCACACCCACCTTTACTCGTATCCCTATTATATATGGGGTGCCAAAGACTCACAAAAACCAAACTGATCCCCCCCTTAGACCTATTGTCTCTACCATCGGGGCGGCCACTGAACCCCTCTCCAAGTACGTGGACCAATTTTTAAAACCATTGGTCGCCACGCTTCCTTCGTACATTAAGGATACGGGCCATTTTATTTCCCAGATTGAAGGCCTCCCTTACAACCATGTTCAGGAAATCCTGGTGACTATGGACCTGGAATCCCTTTATTCGAATATCCCTCAAAAGGAAGCCCTAGGGGTTAATAAGAACACGCTTGAGGTAGATTGTTCATTGCCCAACTCTTCCTTTATTCTTCAACTTCTCGATATTGTTTTGTCAGAAAATTTCTTTGAATTTGAGAATTCTTTTTTCACCAGATTAAGGGGTTAGTATGGGAGCAGCGTGTGCTCCAAGTGTGGCCTGCCTGTATATGGGGCACTTTGAAAAGTGCAACATATACAATGAAGTGGCCCCTTCTATGAGAATGTCCATCACTGGTCCCGCTTTATTGATGACATCTTTTTCATCTGGCGAGGAGACCAGGATACACTCAACGAATTTATAACCTGGATCAATTTAGCGGATCCCAATCTGATTTTTACTGCCCACACCAGCACCCAAAAATTGGAGTTTCTGGATGTGTGGATTGAGGCATGTGATTACAAACTTACGGTTTCACTCTACACTAAACCCACCGCCAGAAATACTTTACTTCATTATCAGAGTTTTCACCCCAAGTGCCAAAAAGAAGGAATTCCATTCAGTCAGTTCCTCAGATATCGGAGAAATTGTACTACCATCAGTGAATACATGTACCATGCTGGTAACCTTAAGAGTAAACTCATCAACCGAGGTTATCCGCCCAAACTTGTTAAGAACGCTCTTAAAAGAGCGAAATATTACGACCGGGACTCTATGTTCCAACCCAAAGCTAATAATAAACTTGACCAGTTGGTTTGTGTTACCAAACACTCCTGGTTCAATAACAAAATGCGCCAAATTGTTAACTCTCAATGGCACCTTCTTAATCTTGACCACTCTATGCCGTCTATCAGTAAACCCATTTTTTCGTTCAAAAGGAACAAAAATCTGAGTAACATGTTAGTACATGCTAAAAGACCTCAGAGGCCACACCACATGCAGCTCTCACTCATGGGAGGTATCCCCGTTCAGGGTAACCATAAGTGTGGAGGCTGCCAAGCATGCCAAAATGCGATTGTGGGCGACCACATTTCCATTAATTCACGCACTGTCGATCTCAAAGAAATGACCAACTGCCGCTCTACCAATATTGTATATGCCATCTTATGCCCGTGTAATCTGGCATATATTGGAGAGACAGCTAGGGAATGTCGAGTTCGTATTGGCGAGCATAAATCAAATATCAGGCTTTTGAAACACTCGGCGCCATTAGTTAAACATTGGGCGCAGCTAAAACACAGCGTTAAAGATCTACGCTGGACTATTTTGGAAAAGGTACGTAGTTCCACTGGCATGGATGTGACCGCTATTCGCCGTAAACGCGAATTATTCTGGATGTTTTCCCTTAACACCAAGGACCAAGGACTTAACGAACTTCTACAGTGGGAACATGCTTTTCTCTAATTTGATATCTGTTTGTCTTTATTGGCACCTAATTCTTTTTCGGACCCCCCTCTTTCAGCTTATCTCTAATTTTTACTTTATCATAATCTGAAAATTATTGACAGCTATGTATATTTTTTCTGTGTTTCATAATTATTCGTATAAATTCTTTTTCCTCCCATGGTTCGTTGTGTGTATTTTTTGAGTTTTGTATTCTGGCTTATTCAGTTGCATTTTTGTTTTATTAAATCGGGCTTGGTTTAATTCTATCAGGTCCATAGTCCGCGTGTCATTTGGTTTGTTATGTTTGCTTCCCCAGTGGTTTTGTTAGTATTTTAATTTGTTTTGCTTTTTCTGTTCTTTTTGAGAGATTTTGGTTTGGATCAGACGTTCTGATCCTTTTTCAGCATGCTCTGCGCATTATACGCTAGCCTTTTCATCTTCGTGACGTTTGTCTTTTCAGTATTTGAAGCCTTTTGCATCTTGTCTTCTTCTGGGTTCCCCCGGTTTGGATTATTTGACTTGACCTAGTTCAGCTCTGGCACATTATTCAATCTGTCTCTGCGTCCGAGACGTTTGTTTGTTTGTTTTTTCCGTTTCAGTATTTGAATCCATTCCGCATCTTGTTTGTCTCCGTGATTCTCTTGCCTGGGTCAGATGACCTTTTTGAACTTATCGTATTGGCTCCTTTCCCTCGTATTTTTCATTTAAACTTTGGCGCCATTGTGTTCCTCTGTTTATGCCTCTCTCATCAGCCTCGAAGTAACGACCATCATGTCGCCGCCATGACCAGCCCTATTTGAGTAAGTTGCGGTTGGCCCTCGAATTAGGGTATTTGTTCGCCTTATTGGATTCATAGCAGACGGTTTGTGTGTTTGTTTTCTTAGTGTGCCTCTATATCTATCTCTACAGGTCTCCTCCGTTCTATCCCGAGCGAGGGACGCCCAGCGGGTGTCTGTATGAGTCCCGTGACACCTTTGTCTGCTGGACTGGTGAATATTTGATTCTCGAGGTATTCATATATCGATGCACTGTTTTTTGCTTTCTGTACACTATGGCTTCGGCACTATTATATTCATTCTCCTAGTTGTTTTAGGCTTACTATGGGCATAGTTTAAAGATTGGCCAGCGTTGTCACATTTGAGCATCTGATAGCTTTCTCAAATCTCTGCGTCATTTAGCTGGCTGCGGTGTCTCATTTATTGTGTTGTTTGTTTTGCTTGTTTGGTTTTTGGCACTGATTAAAGATTGTATCAGTGCCAGTTTATTGCAACACATAACGCTTATTTATCATGCGTTATTTTAGCTGCTTCTGTTCTTATCTTTACAGCAACTATTGGGTGCTTTATTAAAACTAACGTCTTGGGCCAGACGAGTCTTATCCTGCCCCCAGCGTCTCTATATCTCCCACTGAATATCGGACTTCAGGTAATGAGTGGGTGTATTAAACGGGTTTCTCATACTGTTGAGCGCTTGGTTACAGTCGCCCTTTCTCTATGCCGCCATCTTTAGCGCTATTAATATGTTGCTTTTCATTTCTAACTAGAAATTCTGTCGGTCATTTGAATTTTATCAACACCCCAAGTTAGCCTTTTTCCCGTGGAACACCGTACTTAAATTACGCCATCGAGTTTCTATGCACGGCATTTTCTGATACAGCCTATTGGTCAGCTGTTCAATTCACCGGTATGCATTTAGCCCGCTGTGGTTTGTTTCCTTTATCTTTTTATCTTTCCCCGTGTTAATGGGTTATTTGTATGGTCTCCTTTTTCCCAGACTTGCAAATAGTATTTCTTTTTACTTTTTGTATTTTAAACATTCTTATGTCTGTTTGTATCTGTTTATGGTTATGTATTAGCGATGTCTTTTTATTGTGTTTCTGTCTATTTCATTCTGTTTTATGTTTGTTTCAATTTTCTTTTTATTCTTCTTTTTATCAGTCTGAATGTGCACTTCCTAAGTATCTTCCCTTTTTCCGCCTAAATAGAATCAAATGTTTTCTTCTATCAATGATCTATCTAAATAGTGCTGCAGGAACTGTTTATCATGTTATCATGTTAACAATTTTGTTCACTTTAACTGGTTTATTTATCTAAACATGATATATGCCTACAGGTCTTTGTAACTAGTTGTAGGAATGATTTTTATATGTTTGTTTATTTAATTTCAGAAATTTCCCCACCACCCCCTGTCGTGGTATCCACGCCCTGATGAAGGTGTTTCGCCACATTTGGCTTGTACACCGAAACGCGCGTCGGCGTTTGTGATACTTCTATGATCAGTTGAATGTTGTTTATTAGATTTATGATATTTATCGAATATATTATCATTCATTGTCTTTTTGCTTTGTTTTAGTTAGTGTATGCAGGTCAGTTGTTTGTATGAAAGAAGTATGATAGTATGTGTGTAGCTGTGAGTTGTTGCATGAGTGGTGGGTCTATGTATATGTATTTATTTAACAATTATACAAAAAAAATGTTTGTACTACATTTGAGTTTTTTGTACTTTTACTGAAAAAATAAATCTATTTTGTGATATTTTTGCCTTTTCTTCTTTCAGCACTGTTCACATGTTTATATCATATGACGTTTAGCATATTATTAAAGAAATAGGTAGGGGATTTTCGCTTGTTTGATTGCTCCATGTTTCCCCTATGATCCCACTACCTTTATTTGCCTAGATAGGGGCCCCCTTTGTTTGATTGCCTTGAACTGGCATATGCACAGAGGAGCCTTCTGCTCCCCCAGTGCAGGACTTCAAAGCACTCTAAGAGTGCACCCACCCAGCCCCAATACACTAAACCCTGTCTGGGAGGTGGTCACACCCCCTTGGGACAGGATATCTATTGTTGGGCTTCCTCCACTGCGAGTGTTGGTCATCAGCAGGAGGGCAGCCCAGTGTCTGTGACTGGTGGCATCCATTTTGTGATGCCAGGGCTCTGCAGGATTTTACCGCGTTTCCACAGTAGGTACATGTCTATCCCTCTAGAAGGGTGGAATGCTACCCCGCCGCCAGGACTGGCGGGGGGTAGTATTCCAAGGTGTTTGACACCAAACACGACATGTTTCGATGCAGCCATTCCAAAGTTAGCATTTTACCGCGAGGATATAATGCACTTAAAAGTATATGGTTTAACCAGCATCCACAAACAGCACCAGAGAATGGACTCTGAGAGCTGCAGAGGGGCCCTGCTCAGGCAGAGGCACCCCTCACATAGAAGCCAAGCACCCTGCCCTCAGGATTGATAGGGCCTGCCTTAGGGGTGACTGATAGGGTTATATGTGTGTGCAGGAGAGATATAGGGAACCTATATCTCAGTGAGGGGTGCTAGCGCGTCCTCACTCAGGCTGCAGTAGCAGGCCTGTGGTGTCAGATTTAGTCTGCTTCCCAGGGGTGGCATAATACATGCTGCAGCCCCTGGTAGGCCTGTGAAGTACCTATGCCCTTGGTACCTAAGGTACCATATACTAGGGACTCATAAGGTGCCACAGTATCCAATCACTAGTGCACCTAGAGTGCACTCCAAATCGTTTAGAGAGAACAGAGAGGCTGGGGCCCTGATTAGCAGGGTCCCAGCCTGACTATAGCCAGAAACCAGTGTAAACATCAGGAAAAAAAATGGGGGCAACATAAGAGGCAGATCCTACTCTCCTATAGCATCCATATCTAAAGCATTTAATTTTTCACACAAAACCATGTCCAGCTGCATGCTTTAAACAATTCCTACCTGTGATTGTACCAGACATCACTGTAGGAAGGTGGAATCTGACTATATGGTTGCCCCCACTTTTTTTATGGTGTTTTGCTGGTTTATGACTTAGTTGGACTGGGATCCTGCTATTCAGGGCCCCAGTCTATCTGCTTTCTCTGTAAAAAGGTTTCCATGTGCCTTAGGCACATCTCTGATTGGAATCTGGAGTGCCCTTATAAGTCCCTAGTATATGGTATACTATGTACCAAGGGCATAGGTACCTCAGAGGCCTACCAGGGGCTGCAGCATGTATTATGCCACCCCTGGAAGGCCATCCAAACTGACACCACAGGTCTGCTACTGCAGCCTGGGTAAGGTGGTGCATGCACCCCTTACTGTGATATAGGTTACCGATATCACTAAATACATACACACATATAAACCTATAAGTCACTCCTATGGCAGGCCTTATCAATCCTGAAGGCAGAGTGCGTGGTTCCTATGTGAGAGGGTGCCCCTGCATGAGCAGGGCCCCTCTGCAGCGTTCGGAGACCCTTCTCTGATGCTGTTTGTAGTGCAGCCTGACCATATACTCTTAAGCGCATTATAACCTCGCGTTAAATGCTAACTTTGGAATGGCTGCACCTAAACATGTCGTGTTTGGTGTCAAACATCTTGGAATACTACCCCCCGCCAATTCTGGCGGCGGGGTAGCATTCCACCCTTCTAGAGGGAAAGACATGTTAACTCTGGCTTGCCCGGTAATTTCTTTCCAGAGCCCTGGCATCACAAAATGGATGCTGCTGCCACAGACACAAGTCTGGCCTCCTGCTGCTGGATGAAACTCCGGCAGAGGAGGCCTGGACAATAGGTTTCCTGTTGCAGGGAGGTGTGACCACCTCCCCAGACAGGATAATGTGTATTGGGGCTGGGCGGGAGCACCCTCTCGGTGCTTTGAAGTCCTGCACTGGGGGCACACTTGGTGTCCCTGTGCATACCCCTGTTCAAACCGGATCAGGGGCTTGCAGCCCCTGCTTTGGCGCGAACTGGACAAAGGGAAAGGGGTGTAGCCACCCCTCTGCCCTGACCCACCCATAGGTGGGGCCACAGAGTAGTCCAACCCCTAAACTTAGTATAAGTATAGGAACCCAGTCCTTAGGACTTTAGATTATCCCTGGACGAAACTCTGAAACAGAATCCTGGACCTTCGACGCTCTACTCAAGATTAGAGGACAGAAGAATCTCCCTTGGGGTCAAGGAGTGACTCCCCTGCTTGGCAGGCACCAAAGACGCATCTGTCCGGTCTGCATTTCTGAAGCTCCCGTCGGACGCCGAAGTCTTCGCATCACCAGAGGTGGATTCTCAGACTTCCCGAGGCTACCCTGAGTCCCCAGCAAAGCTGAGGCCCGTAGCTATCGTGGGTGATGTGAGACCGTGACCCCTGGACACCGAGCACATTTGCAAGTGCATCCTCTTCTGGGTCTCCCCGAAGTCGTGCTTTGGGCTCCGAGTAGCCCTAGCCTCCAGCACCAACTGCACCGAAGATCACTGGCCTCCACTCCACGAGTGTCCTGTGAGCCCGATCCACGTGCGACGTCTCGAGGCTCCTTCGCGGTCGCTAGCCCGTTGGCTAGTAGCCCTTAACGAAGGCCAATCTTTTTCTTCTTGGGCATCCTGGTTGCTCCAGGCCTGCCCTCACTTACCCTCGCTGGGTGAGTTCCCCAGACCTTGCTGGTCTGCACCATCGACGATCTTCATCTTCACCGAGACTTGCCGTTGCCAAGGCTTGTTGGGTCCAATCCGGTCGCCGACACCTCAGCACTCGACAGACATCGTGTACCAGCCCGAATCCTGCTCCTGGTCGCCGACAACGCCTCCTGGCTGAAGAGTCAAGACGACCGTCAACGCACCTGAAGCACTCTACATCGGTGGGCATCTGTCCAACGCCTTCCTGGTCACTGGCTAGTGACCCAGACTCTGTCCCCTCTGCTTTCAGGTTCCTCAGATCTCCGATCCACTCTTGGATCCACCCGGACACTTTCCACTTGGTCGCCAGCAGCACTTTGCAGCAGATCGCCATTCAAATCGACGACAAAACCCGACCCCGAAAGGCACCTATGCACCCGGCTTCCTGGGTGAGGTAACACGAGTACTCCGGTGCTCCCGTGGGTAGAGACTCTTCAAAGTCCTAGATCTCAAAGGGTTTGCTCCAAGTCCTCCTTTAAGTGTCCCTTTTCTCTAATTTCCCGATCACGACTTTCTCCATAGAAGTCAACGGCGTATCGCGGTTGTGTATTTACACTGCACGCGTCCCCCGTGGGTCCCCTGTGTCACTACCTTGGGTGGTTCCTTGTGGTCCAAGCACTTCTAGAGGCTCTAGGCCTAGTGTCTAGTTCAGTCGTGGTTCTTATACCACTTTATTGGTATATGGTTTGGTACGCCCCTAGGGCCCAAACGTGTATTTGTGCTATTACTGTGTTTAAATAACTTCTAACTTATGTACTTGAACTCTAGCCTCATAAAGAGACTAGAGGGGTGTGTTTAGCAATAAATACATATATTTTGAATATATACCTGGTGTGGTGCTCTTTCATTTGGTCACTCAAGAGATTATAGAGTGGTAAAACAAGCTGCTTTACATTCCTTCAAGACTTAGCCTGAAGGCTGCTCTCCATAGCTACCACTAGGATAGCTTTCAATAAGGTTGTCTTTAACCTATCTCCAATAAGGGGTTGTTTGGACTGGTGCAAGGTGCCCACTATAATTAGTAGACAGCATATGCCAGGCCAACTTCTCACAATCACTAATATGGAATGCCTCTCTTACCATGGGAGTTGTTCATGCCCCCCGATCAAGCGACTACCACCCCGGTCGTTAAAAATCTAACAGCAGATGGGCCGGTCTCAGGAAACGGTCGGGTCAACCCCGTGCATGAAAAGAGAAGTTACAATACAAATCCAAAAACGTTTTGGTACAGAACCAACTCCGCCATGATCGTCAGTTAATATTCAGAGTGACACAACTAGGGCACAGAATCCATATTAGCCAATATCACAGAATCTCACTCTTAGCCTTCATTTTAAATGATTCGCTCTCCCTTACCCTGCTCTGCTTGTTCTTTGTCCCAATGCACTGTCTTTCATAGCTTTCTCTTTCAACCCCATTATGATTGCCTTGCACACATTCTCTTCTTTCCATTGCCTTCTATCTGTATCATCTCGTCACGTTCACCGGTTTTTGCACCCTCCCTCCAAGTCGCTCTTTTCACTGCCTTTTCCTCGACTTCCTCGTTTCTCTCCCTCTCTCGCAATCTTTTAATACCTCTCCTAGTTTTCCTCACCCCGCTCCTCCATTGCTTTCCTATCTCCGATTCCTCTGTCCAAGCTCTCAAGATCTGCGGATTTACCATGGCATACCCAGTAACCCAGGAGGAGTGCGGCAATCCTATGCCTAAACTTCTGACACTACTATTTTCCTTGTATTTTTTTTTGTTGCAGTTTTATATGGCGCGAACTCCACCAGAAGGTACTGGAGCGCTTTACATGCACATGGTCACATGCGTCTTTTGGCCGGTAGGGCGAGATCAAGCGATTTGCCCACAATCACGGGATGGTGCGCCGACGCCGAGACTCGAACCTGGTTCTCCAGTCAAAAGTTGGGAGGTCTGGCTGTTAGCCACACCCTCTCTCCTAATAGCGCTTCAAACTCAACTCCAAGCCTGCTAAGCGTCTATTTTATTTTATTTAAGGGGAGGGGGTCTGGTGCTGGATATGTCACGCAGGACTCAGCGAGAGGAGTCATCCTGTGATAGACGGCTGAGACCAGCAGAGGAACAGCTGATCTTAGACTGGGTAAGACTGGGTGGAGGGGTCAGTGTGACTAACCGTGTGTTTACTGTGCGCGACCTTTGACCCCCACCTGCATGTGGGCCTGAACTATGGAGTCACGCGCTGGAGCACCGGGCAAAATCATCTGTCTGCACGGGGTGGTGTCAGATGACCTGGATAGACAAGGTGGGCCTGGGGCAGAGCAGCTTTCTAGGACCCGGGATAGCGCTGTTATCTGGGAAAGCGCTAGTTCTCGGAGCACTGCTGGGGCCCTGCTGGTAGTACCCAGGTCTGTGTCAGTTCACGGCATTCTTTGCTGTGCTCCGTGGGGGGAGGCCGAGAGGTTACCACGGATCACCCCCCATCCCCCCCTTAAAATGTAGAGCGCTCACGACAGACTTCCAGCGTCGTCTAGCTCGCCAGCAGAATGAAGGATAAATCTAGCCAAAGCTGCCGCACAAACAAGGCTGCTGCTCCCGGATTCTAACTTTAGTGTACCGATTGTTGCCCTGTTCGCCTTCAGAAGGCACTGCCATTAATTGAAATCTAATGATTTATTGCGCGCATTTTCAAAACATGCCTGTGACAAATGGTGCCTTCTTCACTTGAATTTCACTTGGCAGTTTGCGTATGGCTCCCATTTAATGACCCGGTAAGGCCTCTCAGTGGGTTGACTACCTGTTACACTTTCAGTGGTCCACTCCCCTTTCACCTTTTAAAGGTTGATAAACGGTGCACCACTGCATAGAATGATGGCAATGTCTGCTACTGGTAGGGCTACAAAGCATCAAGCCTGTGAGTGCACTACATAAATATTTTTTTATGTTAAGATTGCAGCTAGGGGGGGCGTGGTCTGGCCACGTAGGATGATGGCCGCCTGAAAGTGTAGCTCCGCTACGGGACGAACCCTCGACGGAGACGGTGCACTTCATTCCCCAGCCAGGACCACCTTTGTCATGGATACGACATTGTGCTGCAGCGCTCCTACTTGTGGCTGACTTTCGGTCTCATACAACCCTTTTTAGGGTTAATTCTGACAGGAAATATTTTGTGCTCCAGCAAGCGTCACCTGGGCCTGCTACTGTAACAAAGCCTCGGACCTCGCGTAACCGGAGCGCCCCCCCTTGCTGCATTCCGGAGAGGGCTGCATCACCGTGAAGTGATGGAAACTGGTCTCTTTCACTCGCTGCCTTTCTAATTTTAAACTGGTAAGATGTTTCCTCACCGCATTCATGTGTGACTCATCTTATGAACTATTGACCCTTTACAAAGGCAATTTTCTCTGAAATGAATGCTATTTCCTTCAGCCCTTTTCAACCTTCGGAGCTCAGCTTTCACTGCCATACCTCACACGTTGCCTTTCTGCGCTTTAGCTAACATCTGCTCTGTCACAATTTCTCATTATAATTCTTTTGAAAACAACTTTCCAGCTCTCCTTTGGCAATAATTACATGGGAACCATAACGTATGGACTTTTTTAGACCAGCCATCATTTTCTGTATATTTATGACGCATTTTCAGAATGCCTTCAGATGGAATGCTATTATTCATTAGAGGCATTTTTTCATGAGGACACAATATTAATACCACAGCTTCTACGCAATCTAATGAAGGAAAATGTTTTTCTACCTTTTAAATATTTTTTATGAGGAAATTCAGCGACGCAGTATATTTTTCCCACTCAATGCCTTGAACGTTCTGTCAGCCTTCTACTGCGTCTCATAAAATTCATAACAGTCTTTTAGATTAACTGTGGTAGTCTTTTTCATCCCCATATTTACAAGTGTATTTAATCTGTGCAGTATATTGAAGGGAAGCATTTTCAGATGTCTAATCACAAAAACGACAACAAAAATTCCAAACTGTCTTCTTTTCTTGACACGCGTAAACAGTCGCGTAATATGTCCGCTAAAGGTTCACTTCCATCACCACCTTGTCCACCTCCAGTCACTTCCACAGCAGAGACAGGGGCAACTATGAATCGCATATTACAGGAAATTTCATCTATTAGCTGCCGCTTGACAGAGATGGACAATAACATTTCTTCCCTTACATCTGAAACCAAATCCATCAGAGCAGATATAGAGCTTTTCCATCAAAAAACAGAAGGGCTAGAACGTCGATTGACGGTAGCAGAGAATAAACTTGACTTAATACAAAGCAGTGACCAAGACCTTCTATTTATTCGTAGTAAGCTTGTTGACTTGGAAGATCGCAATAGAAGAGACAATATTCGCTTTTCGGATTTCCAGAGAAAATTGAAGGCCAGAATGCTCGGTTATTCCTATGTGACTTTCTTCCCAAGCTACTTGGCATCACTTTTGACCAACCATTAGAAATCCAACGTGCTCATCGTATTGGTCCACTACGTAAATCTCCGAATTCTCGACCAAGACCCCTAATTGCTTGTTTTTTGAGACATGAGCAAGTCAGACAGATACTAATGCTAGCACGCACGCAAAGATCCTACATCTATGATGGTCATCAAATACAAATGGCAGCCGACTTCTCGAGGGAGACCAACGACAGAAGAAAATTATTTTTGTCAATGAGGCCACAATTACAGAAGTTAGACATTAAGTATGGCTTGTTTGATCCTGCGCGTTTTCGCATTACTAAAAATGGTGAGTCCAGAGACTTCTACAACCCAGAGGACTTACAACATTTTCTTGACAGCCTATCGATCCAGGATATGGATGTACAACATGTTTCTCATGATCATCATTGTGATCAATCTGCACAACCTCAACAGTTAACAGACAACAGACACCGCAACATTGGTGAAGTTCGCCATAGAGGTAGAGATTTGGGTCGCCCTTTTCGTGCACACGGTGATCAAACATCTATTTTACAGCCTGCGGTCACTTCGGCGCATGAACAGCGTAGAGATAAGTCTCGATCTCCCTTGAAGTCCACATCAGATGGTCAATAGACTTAGATGTCACATGTTATCCCCATAGTTGTATTCTCTGTTAATATTCTCTTTTATCAGGTCCCTTAGCTTATGGAGCTGAGCTAATACTCAACTCTTGTGTTCCACCTGTAACTTGTTTTTCAGTCGGGGGGACAAACATGAGTATCACTACTTATTATAAGTGCTTATAATAAAATGTTGTTTAGTATTTAGTTCTGTAACTATAATTAATATATATCCTATTTGAGTTCTTTTAACAGAGGAATCTCATTCCCAATTATATACTGTGTCGATCATTTGTTATATCACATGATACATGCTTTGAATAGTAGGTATATTCATCTTTTATGAATAGGTTCTTTATTCATTTCTACGCTTCTGATACTTCTTCTTAGACAATAGTATCTAATATATAGTTGTTTATTTTAAATGCATGTTATTTATTATAAGTATGCAACGTGAATTGTATTTGTGAATGATAATTTTAACTGTTCACCATACCTTTGAGATTACTCTCATTATTTATACTTTGTTATGCATGAATTTTCTCTTTTAATACATGTCCACATATGCATTTAGGCCTTAGGAGAAGTTTTCTTCTCTCTTTGGTTTTTCTGCCTTATTGTCTTGGCTAGTACTCATATCAATACTCGACTCTCCTGAGGGGGTTCGTACTCGTGGCGGTGCTCCAGTGAGCCCAGACCCGCAGTTAGCAGTTAAAAGTGAAAAGTTGTAGGCTGTAGACCTACATAAATCTTGATTTTCCTTTCTATTTCTCACAGGTATAGTTATTCTGATTGCATAATATTGTTTGATCTTCTTTATCTATTTCTATACAGCTTTCCTTTTTCTTACATCTTCTTTTCCTTCTTTCTTGCATTTCTAACTTATAAGTTTTTGATACTGCACCCTCTTTTGTTTCTTAATAGCCAGAGTAACCCTCCTCCCATCCTGCCCTATTCCTTTCCTTTTCTCAACCTTTTATTATTGTTTATCATATTAACTATCAATATCTTTTGAATATATTCCATCATGACTAATACTCATCCTCTATCTGTTATTACATGGAATGTGCATGGTCTCACCCATTACATTAAAAGGAAGAAAGTCCTTTCTTATTTGCAGTCCAAGCATGTGGACATAGCTTTATTGCAAGAAACACACCTTGATGAGATTGAATCTAACAAACTCAGTAGAGATTGGGTCGGGAGGGTCATTCATAGCAGCATTCACAAAAATGACTCTACCAATGCTAATCCTATCCGTAAATGTGGAGTGGCAATTCTTATTCGGAGATCACTTCCAATTACGATTTCCAAGACATGGTCAGATCCTGATGGTCGATATGTCTTTGCTAAATTACGTGTTGGGAATTCTTCAATCTGTCTTGGATCAATTTATGCTCCGATTGGCACTAAAAAATCCTTTTTCCTTCAATTGAATCGTCTTCTTACAGAGATTAATGCCTCACAATACCTCATTGGTGGGGACTGGAATTTGGTACAAGATCCTATCCTAGACAAAACGGGTCAGTTTGACAGGGTTAATGCAGTATATAGGGCCATTTTAAAAGATATACTCTCCGATAACGGTTTGGTTGACCATTGGCGTCTCAGCCACCCACAAGATAAGGAATATACATTCTTTTCTTCCTTACATGGCACATTTTCCCGCTTAGATTATTTTCTTCTATCACACAAAGCGGTTCAACTGGTCACAGATTCTAAAATTCTGGAAGCAGCATTATCTGATCATTCTCCTGTTCTTTTATCTCTAGATTTAGGTTTATCTAAACCGGGACGTAAACCATGGCATATGAGCATACAGAAATACAGGACACCCAGAGGTAAACTTCAATTGCAATCCCACCTCCAAGATTATCTCTCTATTAATCAGGATTCTGTTACATCTAGGAGAACAGTATGGGCGGCAGCAAAAGCCACCATTAGAGGACAGTTAATGCAGGATGCTGCTCTCATTAATAAGAACAATATTGCAAAACAAGCAGAATTAGAACGGGACATTCAGCATTATTCTCAATTATATATATCAGACCCTAATTTACAAAATCGCAAATTATTAGAGCAAGCATGCATGTCCCTTAATGGTCTCTTTACATCTAAGGCTGAGTACGCTTTGCAAAGAATGAAAGGGAGACACTACGAACAAGGGGAAAAGGCTGGTCGATTACTAGCTGCACAATTACGTCAAAGAGAAGCTGCTATGGCTATTCCAGCTATTCGATCGACTCAAGGTGACATACTCACCAGGCCTCAGTTAATGAATTCGCCTCCTTTTACCAATCCCTATATACTCCAAATAATCAACTTGACTTAGATAGGATGTCCTCTTTTCTAGCAGCGGTGAATCTCCCGCGGCTCTCTGATGATGGCAGAGCCTTGCTTGAAGGTAATATCACAAGAGATGAAATTTCTACAGATATCACTGCTCTGCCTTACCATAAAGCCCCTGGGGAGGATGGTTTTCCCGCTGAATTTTATAGATGGACTGGTCAGAATATGATTGATACTTTGCATACTGCGTTTCTCGAGGCTGATAAAGAATCATCATTGGGGCCCCTTTCTAATAAGGCAATTATAGCCGTTTTACCCAAACCTGGCAAAGACCCTCTTTTATGTGGTAGCTATCGCGCTATTTCCTTATTGAATTCTGATATTAAGATTTTAGCAAGCATTTTAGCGTCCCGTCTCCGCAAAGTACTGCCCTCCTTGATACATAATTCTCAAGTGGGTTTTGTCCCGGGTCGTTCCTCTCGAAACCATCTTCGTACACTGGCCCATACACTATGGTCTGCTAAACATCTTCCAGAAGATGCCTTGGCCCTTTCGCTTGATGCAGAAAAAGCGTTTGACCGCATTGAGTGGGAATATCCGTTTACAATAATGCACAGATTTGGGTTGGGCGACCAATTTATTAATAAAGTGCGTTTATTATATGATAACCCCTCAGCTCAAGTAAATTGTGGAGGTTTTTTTATCTACCTCATTCCCAATTCGGAGAGGTACACGCCAGGGTTGCCCGCTATCCCCCCTTCTTTTTCTCTTAGCAATGGAACCTCTTGATGCTGCAATTCGACAATCTGATGATATTACAGGTGTCCCCCTCCCAATTGGGCATTCTAAAATTTACTTATATGCAGATGACATTCTTCTTACTCTTACTAATCTCCCCGATCTCTCCCAGCCCTCCTTCAAATTATTAATGATTTTTCCTCCTTTTCCGGTTATAAAATAAATTGGGACAAAAGTGAAGCGTTACCTATTTCGGTTGGCACTATGAAATCAGCAATTTATGGATTCCCTTTTCACTGGCAATCTTCACATCTTAAATACCTAGGAATTTTGGTCAATAGAGGTTTGGAAAATATGGCTGCGGATAACTTAGCTCCTTTATTTTCTCAAATGCAGAGGGATTTCGATAAGTGGAAAGCTCTAGGATTATCTCTATGGGGTAGAGTTCAAGCTATCAAGATGGTTACTTTACCAAGATTCATTTATGTTTTAGGCATGCTCCCCCTCCAAATTCCTTTAGCTACCCTTAGATCAATAGATTCCAAGATTAAGCTCTTTATCTGGGGCTCAGCTAAACCGCGCCTTGCTGCGGCTAAACTAAAGGCCCACCAGTTATATGGAGGTATGGGTCTTCCATCCATTGAACACTATTCACTTGCCTTACACATTTCCCAACTCTCTTATTTTCTGCCAGGATCTAAAGACATTCCACAATGGGTCTCTGTTGAACGTCATCTTCTATCTCAGGACTATCTCTTTTATATGGTAGTGGTACTAGTTCTTCTGACCCTAAAAATCCGATCTTATAAGCCATACACAGATCTTGGCAGAGGGGTCATCGCATACTAAGTTCAAATCCGCGAATTCATATTAAAGCTCCCCTATGGAATAACTCAGCCATTCGTATCAATGGTCGCACTTTATCCTGGCCTTTATGGCAAGAAGCCGGCATTTATTCCCCAGATCAACTTCTTCATGATGGAGATTTTAAAACGCTCTCCCAACTTCGTGAGGAATTTAATCTTCCAATACAACACTCCTCTAAATACTTTCAACTTCAACAATGTCTGAAGAAACACTTGGGCTCCCCCTTGGTTGCTTCAGGTTTCTCCAATATTATCTTATCTACAACTATGGGGGAAGTTTAAGGGTGTGACCTCTGGTCTTTATAAAACCTTTTTGCTCCCTCTTTTTTCACAACCTCTTTCCTATACTTTTCGGAACAAATGGCAATTCCGGTTATCTATTTCATATACGACTTCTGAATGGAACCAAATACTGGAGGGGTTGCACAAAGGAGTTCGTGAAGCGCGGCTTAAATTCTGCATCTTTAAAATTCTTCATGATTGGCACTGGTCACCGATTAAATTACACAAAGCTGGTTTACTATCGCACACTGCTTGCTGGAGATGTTCCAATCCTGGTTGTGACATAGCCCATATCATTTGCGAATGCCCACAAACCAGGTCCTTTTGGACCTTCGTTGGCAAAACTCTGAACTCCACAATGTCATTAATTTTACCACTTACATCTGCCACCGTTATTTTACATGATTTCCGTGGCTTTCCAAAACTTTCTAAGCCACAAATTCGTCTCCTTCACACTGCATTGGCTACAGCCAAGATTTGCATTTTGCGCCACTGGAAGTCTCCATGTGCACCTTCTCAGGAGGAATGGTTGGTGGCAATGATGCAGACGGCCTTGCATGAGCGCACAATCTACAATCTCCAGGACCAAGTTGACATTTTTCTTCAAACTTGGTCTCCCTTTTTGGAAACCAAAATCGGTGATGATCCCGACCCAACTCTCTCTTCTAATGTAAATAACTCAACTACTTAATTCATTATTCCATATTCTTCTCCTGTACTATTTCATTTTCTTACCCTTTATCTTCCCTCCCCCCCCTATTACTCTGGCTCTATATTTTGCTTCATCTTCCTTCTCTTTTTTTCTTTTTCCTTTTCATATCATCTTTTCACCTTCCTTTAATCTTGTGTAACCTAATTTTATCAATCTTGTTATCTCTATTAAGCCATTATTTTTACCTAAATATAAGATATATTCATACATTTTATATATTATTATTTATTATAACAGGTTATAGAGTATGCACTGTTAATCTCTTTCCTTGTTTCTATTAATATGTATATATTTACTAATTTATTTATTCATATTTCACTATTTATAAATAATGATTTCTTATTTATCTTATTCATTATATTTATCCGCTTCTATTTCTCATCACAATATTTATTCTCTATTTGTCACTGATCTACTGTTTTACTGAAATTGATATTTACTATGTATTTTATTGTATAATTCAATAAAAAATTTCAACAAAAAAAAAAAAAAAAAAAAGATTGCAGCTAGAATGAATTTGGGTGGTTGTAGTAAATTATGCGGCTCTGGACTATAGGGGGGTACTGGGTGAATCATGGGCGCATGTGAGCCACTCTTTCTTTCAACCTGAGCACGTACTGTAGGAGTCAGACTATGACACGTGACAGAGTTTAATATATTTGACCCAGTGCTTTAAATGGCCAGGCAGTGCAGTACCGAGCACTATCCCTTCTTTAATTTGAACGGTAGATTACCTGCACTTCTGAGCTCAGAAGGGGGGGGGGGGGAGGATGAAGTACAAGCTCCCCCGCTTGACTACATTGTGTTATCCTGGGCAACTTGTGTTGTCTCCGTTAAATAAAGTCCATTATTTGTAAAAGAACCGCCAGCGTTTAGAAAGGCTCTGATCACCAAGTTACGGTTTGGCAGAGAGCGGAAAAGACCGCATTAGTGTACATGTGACTGGAAGAAAAGAGAGGCGAAGAGGAGAGAGCGGAATGGCCTCTGCGTGTGGATGGAAATGAGAGTCGGAACAGCCCACACCTTAAACAAACAAGCATTGGCATAGCCAATAGGTCTCGCTTTTGGGATCTTATAAGTATTTAGTTATGCAGCACAATATCCTTGGTGCAACAACATCAAGTGTTGCATGGCTAAACACTCATAAGGTCCCAAACGCGAGACCTATTGGCTATGCCAATGCTTGTTTAATATAGCACTGATGTGGGCAGGAACTGGGAAGAAAACAGACAATGGATATGGGGAAGTACCTGGACATGGTGGAGGCAAGAAAAGCAATGCAAAGTGGGCAGGCATGGAGTAAGCAAGAACAGCAACTGAGGTAGGGAGGGCAAGGCGAGAACTATATGGGTAAGAAAGAGGAACACAGAGTGCATGAGGGACACAGCTGGAAACACATACTCTCATAGAATGTCCAACCGAAAAGAAAAATGTAGTGCCTGAAAAGGGAGTAGTGAAAGGGCACAAGCAATAGGTCCGTGCTCCAGGGAAGGGAAAAAAGCCCACAGAAGCTGACTAATAAGAAGCAAGCAAATGAGAGGGTACAAAAAAAGCCAACTAATGGTAAGTGATGGGCGGGCTCTCAGTCCACTGTAATCTAACAATATCTGTCACAACAGACAGCGCATGTTCCGTCTTATTCAAGACCTAAAAAAACTGTGTGCAGAGTGCTCACAATCACAACACAGTTTCTGTAATTTAGTCTCAGTTAGAAATCACCCACCATATTGCTTCACAAAGACCACCTGATTTTTCTAGATAATTAGCCATGAATCCCATGAACACTTGTAAAGTACTTATTCACCAGTGGTTTCTTGGCACTAGATGCCTCACCTACTAAAACATATCCACTGCAAAGCTCTGGTGCTTATTGAAGCTGTGTCCACAATTATCAAACTTCCTAACAAAATTAGATAGAAGGGAGTTAAGGCTGACAGTGGTCTAATACTGGCTGGAGCACAAAACCTTAAAAGACATCATATTTACCAGTCAAAGTTTAGTAAGTATGCTGACTGGACGCAAGACATCTTTCTCAGACAAAAAAACAGCCTTTTGTTTACGTTTTTGCTATGTTGGAAGAGCACAATGCTAGTCGGTGAAAATAAATGTTGGGAAATTATTTTTATTATTCTTTTGCGGCATGTCAATTACCCTGTTTGCTTTAATAATCAATTAAAAAAGTATTTGAGAGCTGTCTAGATAATGTTTTTGCATTTATACAGCGCAAGCTTTGCCCAAAGGCATCAGAGTGCTTTACATGAGCACCAGATTACATTTCACAAGGCCGGATTAAGTGATTTGCCCAGAATCACATTGTGTTGAGCTGACACCAGGATTCGAAACTGGTTTCACAGTTCCAATATCCGAAGCTCAGGCCATTAAGCCGCACCTTCCTCCCTTTGTAAGTGATTTCTTCATGTGTTTGTTATTTTTTGTATACCTTTGTTGTATACTTTGGTGCTATTTTAGGTTTACATTACAAATGAGAACAATAATATATTTCACTGCTTTTCCCATTTATTTTCCACTAGCATGGACATCAAAATACCCACTAGGACTGTATAAAAATAAAAGCAGCTAAATGGCAATACTAATAGCGAGGGTATGAGGTAAGGTTAAGGTAGTTCCTGAATTTGAAACTTCATGTCTTTTGAGGTTTTGTGCTGTAGTCTCTATTTAATTTATGCCAAGCTTAACTTCCTTGATCTTCATTTAAAAAAAAAATATATGATTTCATTTGTTTTTTATAAAAGTATGCGTCTTCAGTTTTTTTGCCGCCATCAGCCTTGTCCCTTCTTATTCCTGTGGGTGGTCTTTCTTTTCCAGACCCATGTTGTCCACGGTTGGGGTGAAGAAGTTAGAGCCCATCCACATGTCATGCCATGGGAAGAGGGTGTTGCCCCCGCCGCCCCATCCTGAACAAGAGCAGTTTGTCACTTAGGGCCCTTCCTGCGTCTTTCCCAAGCAAATGGTCGGAGGACATTGGAAGCATTTCCACGCTGCCTTGCCCAAGGTTACATAAAAATAAAACGATCTTATTGGACAATATATGTAAAGCTAATACATTGATTCACAATGGCACAGTATAACTGTAGTAGTATGCTGATAGAGAAAGCCAGCATAAAAAAAGCTGTTTTGGCAAATTAACATATATTCTGTATTCAAGCATATAAATGCAGAGAGTGCAAGGTGTCCCACGGAAACAGAACACAAGAGTGACAATATAGTGAGTAAACAAAGTAAAATAAAGAGGATTCCAATAACACATAAAATGACCAGTTCACAGTAGATAATGCTGAACTTGAACCCTCTTTACAATCAAATGAGTTGGATATGGTTTGTTTAGTACAAGTCAACGACATTTTGACCCCTTAGACAATGTGGGGTCTCATCAGGACCAATTGGCAGGGGACACCTGTAATACAAAACATTGGAATGACTATTTAGAGGGAGTAATAGGGAGCATACCTGATGAACTTGAGAAGGACATGAGAGGTGAAAAGGAAAAGGGGTGCACACCGATCCAGTGAACAATAAGTGTTTTACTCACATGGGGACCCTTCCTGGAGCTGGTAGGTGGAAGGAGAGAAAGGTATGTTAGGTGTTGGTCAGGGACATGCGGTTAATGAACCACGCATGCACATAATGGAAAATAATGCATTTGCAAGAATAATAATAAGGTATTGAAAAAACGGCCATCATTGTGGGACTTACCCCACTGAGACAGAGGATATTTGACCGAGAAACAGCAGGTGGCAGCGCTCTGTTCACGGCGAGTCTGCAGTGGAGCGCACTCAGATCAGCAGCGCTCGATGTGCGATTGCGATGTCAGGGTAGATTATGGAATGTCAATGCATTCACAGGATATTTTAAGCGGGCTGCATTTGTCAGAGTCACCTGGCGTAATAGTGAGCTATTTGCCGCTTTGCTCGTGGCCCATGATATAGCTAACAGGTAAGACGCTCGCGAGGCGCTGTCAGGAGAGGGAGGCATGATTTAGCTGTTGCTTAGCAGCCATGACGAGAACCAGAGTTGTGTGAGCTGGATGTCAAGTGACGCGGCTGTGTCGAAGAGGCATGGGAGCCCTGCGGTAAAAAGGGGTACCAGGACCAGGAGGGAGGGGAATAAGGTTCGAGAATGTATAGAAGCAGTCAGGAGCCAGTGGCTTGCACATAACCAGTAAACCCCTCGTTTCCAGCAGCCCCCGCTTCCGGCAGCCCACCTCCCTGGTTGGTAAAGTAGCAGGAGATTGAGCAACCTTTACCAAGCGGAAGACGGCCCCCGGCAACGGCGTTTCAGTCAGCTCGAACATTACCGACTCCCAAGGAGACCATCCTCCAGGCAACGCGCACCCTTTCCAGGATCACACGGGTGCGTCAGGAGCGGAAGGGACGGGTGCAGGGAGGGCGAGGCAGTAGAGGAGAGAAAGGGGAGCAGAATGAGCGCGACACTGAAAACAAGCGCCCGCCTTTGTCTCGGCTGCGCACGTCGTCCTGCCTGCAGTAAGAAAAGAGAAGCGGGGGCGAGCGAGCGCGGCTGAGCTGACCACACGCTCGTGCATCGTGCCTGAAACGTGCGGGTAACCGCACGGAAAAGGCCATTGTGCACGAGCGTGTGGTCAGCTTTGAAATGCCCACTACATAAAGTCTTCGCCAGAAGCAGCGCTTGCGCGCTACTCTAGGCTCGACCTAAAAAGCATCAGACCGTTAAGATTAGCCAGCGATTGCAAGAAGAGCCACGTGGTCCTGTACCTCAGACTGCTTACACCCAATTCTGTTGACACATCGCCCGCTCCGCATTTAAAGCTAAATATCGACCCTACCCACCCACACCGAATATGCAAACAAAAATAACAGATGGTAATGGTGGGACGTGTGAGCGCCAACAAATGACAATTAGAGCCGAGCCAAGGATCTAGCTTGCCTCTTAGAGTCGTGCACGGGCCAAGCCAGGAAACGGTCATGTCAACCCCGTGCATGAAAAGAGATAAGAGATTAAGAGTCTGAGAAGTTACAATACAAATCCAAAAACTGCCCGCATGGGCCTTACCTGGGCAGGGGCTTCTGATGAACTGCCGTGCCTGCCGTCACAGTCAGTCCAATCAATCGGGGAACTACTGCAGTGCAGGCTTGGCAGTGCACTCCGACCGTGATCCAGATCCTCCTTCCAGAATGTTCCAGTTCCCCACAGGACACGCGCGGGAAGGGTCGAGACTGTGCAGACTCGAATCCTCGGCTTCCCGCCTGCCACACCCCTTTCCCAACTCGTCACAGGGTGGGGTGGGTCCCACAACGCGGGGTGGGTCCCCCCACGCCCTGTAATGAGTTGGGAAAGCTCTCCACTCTCTGATTGACGTGGAGGGTTAGCGATACCGGGCATGGACATAAAACGCCCGGGGCTAACTTTGCCTCCACGCCATCAGGGGGTAGAGACTGGGCCCTGAAGCTAGGTCTTTGCCGAGCTGATGACATCACAGCCTTCAGGGCAGTGAGGTTGTCGGCACGGCAAACACTTAGGGGCAGATTTACAACCCCCTTGCGCCACTTTTGCGTCACTTTTAACATGGGAAAAGTGACGCAAAAGTGGCGCAAGGGGCTTGTGAATTTGCCCCTTAGGCTTCTTTTGGGACCGCAAGGGGGAGCATGCAAGGGGAGAGTCACATGAGTGACATCCCTCCAGCCAGCCGCCACAACGAACGGCCACTCACTATCACGGCGGCAATACTTGTACTCTGTGAGTGTTATTATTTTGTAATTTACAAAAGAAAAAGGATTTTAAAATTGAATTTGAGCAACTTTTGGTAACGGGGGCGGAGCCCCGACGCCCTCGGGAAGAAACCGCCACTGCGGCGGCTCGGAACGGAGGGCGTTCCTCCATACCGTCGTATGTCCGTATTTGATACCCGCCCCCTCCCCGCAGCACGCCCTATGCGAGCCGCTGAGTCTCTTGCTCAGTGCGCGAAAGGCACATTCTTGTTTTCAACCTGTTTTCGGAGGTCTTTATTAAAGGAGGGAGCTGCTCTTCATGAAAGGTATACTTAACCGCCTTGGCACAGCCATCCACCGTGATTGCATGGGGATCTAGTCTTCTACAAATCTGATTGATTTGCAGAGGTGCCCTTTTATATTGATTGACGAGCTCGCTTCCGTTATCTAGATTTGAGTCATTTATTTTGTTCTGTAGTCATTACCAGGAATTTCTTGAATGAAAAACATATTGGCGATGCATTCGTATAGAAGCCCGGTACTGCCGAAACAAATTGAACATTTAAAAGATATTAGTAGCACATACCCACAGACCAATCACCGTACAGCAACAGGCTGCATCCCTCGGATATTATCGACCAGTCCAGTGGTAGACCAACACGCATGTGAAGTGCGGTCTCCATAAGATTGTGCTTCCTGAACCGCCCACAGCGAGATTGAACGCATGATAGGACAGAGAACCTTGACCTAGTTTATGTAGTCCTTCTTTTATCTTTGCAGTACAGTTTCTTTGTAATTCCGGTTTAACAGCCAATCAATGTGTTGATGCATTGTGGGTTTGGAGCATTTGGTTCGTAACTAGAAAGTGCGCGTTTTGTCCAGCGCTCTGTTTTGAATCACAGGTTCCGTAGTGGCAATATCCCGTATATTCCGCTCCGCCATGCGATTGAGATCTTCGGTATTCTCCTCCTGCTGCCTGTTACTGCAGGCTGTGGGTGCAGGACTCTTCCTCCGCGGCTTCTTCCCGCCACCCATCCGCTCCCTGAGCCGCACGAGCGTTGCCGCTCAGAGTCCAGGGGAGCCTCTTACCACAGGTGAGGCAGCGAGGCCCAGGGCTATTACAACCGGACATCAAAGACTAGAGCTGGAAAGAGCGAATTGATGACAATAGGGCACCCTTTTAGGTCGCATCCTATCAGGTTGTGTCTTCCAGGGAGCTTGGTGTTTATTTTTCTTTCTCTGACTTCCGAGTGTTAGGTTTTATATGACAGTCATTCCTACTGCAGGTTTGCTTGAGGAAGGCTGTACGATGTTATTTATTTTCTAGTACACAACAAAATGTAAATGTCTTTAACTGTGCTGACGATCAAAATCTATACATTGGGTGATGACATTTTCACAAATTATTGTTTATGCGCTGTATACTTTTATTTGTAAAACTATGTGAGGACAAATATAACAGTCATTTCAAATGAAGATGAAGGGTGGGGTAACATGTGCATACTACATGACCCCACCCTACTCTGCAACACTCCATGCCACTGCACTCTACTCTGCACCAATCCACACTATGCCACTGCATCACTGTACTCTTCTTTGCACCACTCCGCGTCTCTCTACTCTTCTCTGCACCACTCCTCTGCGTCTCTCTACTCTTCTCTGCACCAATCCACTCTGCGTCTCTCTACTCTTCTCTGCGTCTCTCTACTCTTCTCTGCACCACTCCACTCTCTCTCTACTCTCCTCTGCACCACTCCACGTCTCTCTAGTCTGCACCACTCCACTTTATGCCAGTGCACTCTACCCCACACCACTCTACTATGCACCACTGCACTCTACACCACTCCACGCCACTTTACTCTAGTCCACCACTGCACTAGACGCCAATACACTGTACTCTGTACCACTCTATGCCAATCCCCTCTACATCACTCTAATTTACTCTGCACCAATGCACTTTACTCTGAAACTGTCTATTCTACGCTACTGCATTCTATGCCCTTGTACTCAGTCACTGCACTCTACGCCACTCTATTCCACTCTGTGTTACTGCAGTCTATGCCACTCTACTCTGCGCCGCTGTTCTCTACGCCACGCTACTTTACATCACTGTACTCTGCGGCAATGCACTCTACACTAACGCGCTCCACACCACTCTACTATACTACAATCTGACAGTATGCTCTGAAACACTGCACTCTTTGCCACTCTACTTTATGCCACTCTACTCCATTGAACTCTGCATCTCCCCACTCTGCACAACTGCACTCTACACCAATCCACTACAAGCTATTCTAATCTGCACTACTGCACTCTGACACTCTACACCATTGCACTCTATGCCACTTCACTCTAAAACAATCTTCTCTATGCCACTGCAGTCTACACCACTCTATTCCATTCTGTGCCACACCACTCCACTCTAATGCACTCTATGCCACTGCACTCTGCTCCAATGCACCCTACACAACTTTACTCAAAACCAATACACTCCGCCACTGCTCTCTAAGCCAGTCTACTCCACTTCGCTGTACTCTACGCCACTATACTCTATGCCACTGCTCTCTATGCCACTCTACACCATTGAACTGTACTTCACTTTACTCTGATCCACTGCACTCTACACCAATGCATTCTACACACTCTACAGCATTGCACTCTGCAACACTTTACTCTGCATCACTGAATTCTCTGCCACTGAACTCTATGCCACTCTTCTCTGCGCCACATTACTGCACTCTGGCTCTGCACTCTATTCCACTTTACTCTACGCCTCGTTACTCTACTCTATGCCAGTGCACTCTGCCATGCACTGTAGTGTAGTTCCTATTTCCCTAATAGGCTCTGCGCATTGGAATAATATAACCTATAGGCTTGACATAGGACTGAGGTCGGTATGTCCCTATCGAGTATATTAAACTTAATTACTTGTGCCAACTAGCTCAGAGGCCACTAGAAACTCCTTGAGAACAAGAAGGGAGTAGTTTCTGGCAACCGCATAAACATGACCACTTTGTTTCCCTTTAGAATCGGAACTCGTCTCAGAATCATGGAAACAATAGATCACAGTTTCACTCAGTCAATCGTGCATGCTTAGTTTCCGCAGAGTTACACAGAAAGAAAAGACGGGCGTTTCAATAAAAGGGTTTTATTGAACAGTCTTGTTTCTCGTGTAAGAGATATGTGCTGTTATGATCACAAGACAGTATGCAAGATAAATAATGTACAGCGTAAGCAGTAGAAATAAATAATACTGCGCTAGCATTATCTTTTAGCATATATTCACGTACATAAATAACATGAGCTAAAAATGCGAGTACTCATACGATGCGTCTCTAAGCTAGTTCTACCCCAATGTACCTAACCTAGTCTAGGTGTAGGGAAAGGTAAGAAGTAGGTGGAGTATTCTCTAGTATGGTATACTAAGAGTATGTTAAGTCTAGTATGCCAAGAGTCCCTCTAGGTTCTAGTCAGCTCCATACCTTGAGAATGAGAGAGGTGGGAATCTCTTGCCGGATCTGGAACTCTAACACCCCGCGAAGGGAGTCAGAACACTGGAAGCTGGATTCTTCTGCGAGCAGGAATGACAGCGTCTTCTCAGTGCGTCAGGCCGGGATACGGGCTCCTCTGAAGTCGAGGTCTCCTCTAACTTGCTTGGGCAAGGGAAGGTATATTTATACCTGATAGGTGCCTCGGAATGTTAGCATTGACGTGAAGTCGGACAGAGGAAGACGTCAGGAATGAACCCTTAAGGTATAACGGTTCATACATAATAGATGAGTTCTTGGAGAAATCAATAGTCCTGTGCTAGGGGAACTCCCGAAGCTTAAGGGTCTGGCTCCTAAGAACTCGTTGTGACGTTGGGGTGGACGGATGTCGGTGACCATGCCTGTATTTGGAGTGCACGGTTAATGCCTAAATAAGGACTGGGATTCTATGCCTATATAAGGGCAATGCGAATTGTGCCTATATAAGGACATGTCTCAGGAAAACCTATATACGGACACCTAAAGCGGAGTACAACAGCACCACTGCACTCTACACCATTCCTGTTTGGGGCACTCTACCCTGCACCACTTGACTCTACACCACTGCACTCTGTGCTACTGCACTCGACGCCACTGCACTTAACGCTGTGCCACTCTACTCTATACCACTCTACCATATGCCTCTGCACTTTACACTGCACCACTCCACTCTACTCTGAAACAGTCTACTCTACGCCACTGCAGTCTACCCTATGCCACTGTACCCTAAATCACTGCACTCTACGCTAATGCACTTTACACCACTTTACTCAATACATATACGCCATTACACCTACGCCAAATAATTTGCACCACTGCACTTTGTCACTATATTCTACTCTATGCCACTGCACGCTACTGCATGCTATGTCAATCAACACCATTGCACTCTACATCACAGCACTCTACATCACTGTACTCTTCGCCACTCAATTCTACTCTGCACCACTGTACTTTACGTCACTGCTCTTGGTACCACTATACAACCCTGCACTCTACAACCCTGCTCTTTGACACTCTACTCTGCATTACTGCACTCTAGGCCACTAAACTCTGACATGATACTCCACTATATGATTCTCAACTCCATTAAACTCTGCTCCACTGACACTCTACTCTAAGATGCTCTACGCAACTCCCTCTATGCCACTCCATGCCACTTTATTTTACTCTGTTCTATGACACTCCACTCTGACAATCTACTCTGCTCTACGCTACTCCACTCAACACCCTCTACGCCACTCCACTCTATGCCACTCCACTCAGCTCTGACGATGTACTCCACTCTGTGCCACTCAACTGTACACCTTTCTACTCCACGACACTCCACACTACTCCATGACACTTAGTTCACACCTCTCCAATCAACTCTACTGTACGTCACTCTACGCAACTCCATAACACTACACTGTACTCCACTTTTACACACTCCACGCTACTCTCCTTTACCCCTCTAACTTTTAGCCATGCTGAACAGCAGCCACTTTGGTGTACAACATTGCTAAAAAATATTGGCAAAGCCAATAAATCTTGCATAGGCGAGACCTGTTGGCTTTGCCAATGCTTGTTCTTTTTGAAGTTTTTATAGCATAAACTCGACCGAAGGTATTGGAGCGCTTTAAATGAACACTAGCTACATTACATCAAGGGCATGGATTGGACCCATCCGCTTGATCGATGTTATGAAGGATTAAATAATAACCTACAGCAACAGAAATGCCACAGTAGACCCTAAAGGCTAGTTATAACAAGTTTGCACAACAATACGCTCAGCGTGGTGTTCTGCCACATTGCCTAGAATCCACAGGTCTTATTCCCATTTTTGTCTTTACTTAGCCTCACTACACTACCCCACACCTTGACTGACGTCAACTTAATTCAACGTGTCAACTTGTCACTTCAGATTTTCATCTTGGCAACACTTTTCTGGTACATGGCGAGATAGGTGCAAGAGTGTGCAATCTTCTCTGACGAGTGTTCACTGTCTCAAATTCCCACTGTCCTATAGACAACACACAATTCTGTCTTTGCAGAGAGTGCAGGGACGCACTGTTCCCTTTAAAGGTTGATAAGATCGCACTTTAAAAAAAATTCTAGAGAGTTATCCCAAGATTTCACGCTGCCTTGTTTTTTCTGTTATTAATATGTAGTTTTGCTGAAGTGTTTTTAGCACAGTTCGACTGGACATGCTAGTGAGCAAGATATAGGTACATCGAAACAATTCTTTGTCTTAATATTAACTTACTGTACTTGTATGTTTAGCATAGAGAATACTGTCAAACTCGATGCTCAACAATTAATAATAGCAGGATTACTCAGCCGTGAAATAAGCAGGGGTAGTCCAAGCAAAACAGTACGAACCCATCCAAATCAAGTACTTTTCTTTAGGCATATTAACCCTCTTGCTCCTGTTTGTTGTCTGTACGCATGGAGTATTTCTTTGGGCGAGAGGGTACAGTAAGTGATCAAGACAAATTGTAGTTTGGAAAAGGCCACTTTAATTAAGCAGGTGCACAATAACAACATACAACTATTCCTAGGCTAATTGCCTTACAAACTACCTGCTTCACTATACATCAAACATCATACCACTCCCCTACCCCCACACCTAAATGTACCCCCATCTGCACTACCTAAAAAATATCCTAGCCTACCTAAAACTACTATTAACTAATCAACTATAACCTTTGCCTTCCTGAGTTCGGCATAAGGTTTTGAGCTCTCCACACAATATATGTAAGAATGTTCACTCACCAGTCTTCGTCATTGAGCACAATCTGCTAATGATTGGTGTTATAGGCGCAGACTTTGGCCCATAACTTTAAAAGGAGTTTGCATTGCCCCATGGGGTATGAGAAGACTGAGAAAGAATGCTTTGGCCTCAGTTCAAACCGTCTGGCGCAGTAGTGCTGCACCCCCTCTCTGCCTGAATATTCAGTCTCAGTCCCCTTGTATCCCATGGGGTAATGCAAACTCCTTTTAAAGTTATGGGCCAAAGTCTGCGTATAACACCAGTCATGAGCAGATTGTGCTCAATGACTGATTAGTGAGTGAACATACTTACCTATATTGTATGTGGAGTGCTCAAAACCTTTATTCCCTCCATTCTGACAAAGGCCAAAAGACCCGTAGGGGCAATTCCCTGCCGAAATATGTCGACCCTTCCACTAGATATCGTTGCATACCTTGTTGATTAGTTTGCGATGATCGATGTGTAACAGGGTGAAGTCTGATGTGATTTTATCTATGCGCCTCTTGAGAGAGGTACGTGTCTGCTCCAAGGAGGTTGTCAGTTTCTCTACTGCCTGTAGAACTGAGTCCAGCTGTGATTCTAGTGCAAGAGCTGTTGCAGAGTCCAGTGCCCCCTGGTCTTGTTCCGACGTACTGACTGACGTTGATGGCAGGCTGCGAGGGCGTGGGCCCCGTCTCTGCACCTGTTGGCCCATCGCTAGGGAATCACAGGGTAAAGGCAGTGCGCACTGTTACTACCTGCCTGCCATTGAGTGCCACTTAACACCGTTATACCAGTCGTTTTTGATTATGGAATGCGAGAAGTGTTACTGTGCGCTCCCTGCAGTCAGTGGCTTTGCGAGCAATAAGAGGCTAGAGTCTTCACATGTGAGGAGGGGCCTGAGCCCGACATGGCCCACGGGTCCCTGATTTACTTAAACCCGTGTGCCAACGTTGGTGGGAGGGAGTTGCGGATTAGTGGTATCTCTAGTGGGTCCTCAAAGTGTGTATCGTGCATCACGATGGCTCGAGCAGCGATATTAGCCTTACAGATGCTGCCTCATACACATCAGGGAGGTAGCGGATCTAGGCCGGATAAGGCCCCCGGGCCACTGCAATGTTCTACTGCCCGTCTCCTCGCTTAGACTCCAGGGCAACATCGGGCGTGGTGCTGACTCTCTGTGCCCGTGGGAGACTGTGCACCTGTCGCAGTGTGCTCACACAGTTCTGGAGTCTGCTGTTAGTGTTGGGCCCCCGAGCCAGGTCAGTCAGCTCCCCGGGCCCGTTCTTGCTTGAGGCGTACTGGACCCGGATTTGGTGTTTTGTAGGGTAAGGAGGGTGATTGTGGCGGTGCGTCCATTGGGGCGCTGGGGCGTTGCCCCACTAATGCCACGGCCCCTTTCAAATTCTTCGTTCTACTTCTCCGACGCTAATTTCAATCAGGACTCCTGATTGGAATTGGCATCGGAGAAGTAGAACGAGGGACGCTGAAGGGGGTGGGGGCGGGGCTGCGGCAGCACTCAGGGAGTTGAGTGACAGCAGCGCACTAGACAGTCACAGCAATAGTGCGCATGTTCGTTTTTGGGCTGATCATTTTTACGATCAGCCCGAACATGCGCACTAGCCTTCCCCTTAAGAGACCGAGGGTTTCTCCATGCCGCAGCCCCCGGTCTCCTAATGGAAGCCAATCCTGGCGCTGCTGGAGCAGCGTCAGGGTTGGCAGTGACGTCGTGGCTGTTCCTGTTTGTTGAAGAGCGCGGGACCCCGGCCCAGGAGCAGTCGAGCAGAGGCGGCGCGGACCGGTAAGTTTTCTTTTATTAAATTTTAATCTTCCCCGGACCCCACCCCCGCGAGTATTGCGAGCCGCGACTTTCGTGTGTGTAAACCTAGAATGAAATCCCCAAAGCATGCTGGTGGAATGGCAAACCGTCATGTATAACGTGCCCCTCATCAAAACAACTGTACATAAGGCTTTGTATTCTGCAGTGCAGACTGTCCGTCTTGAACCTGTCGCCCAATGAGCACCCTATTGCTTGGATCGCCCCTTTCCCTAAATCATCCTGTTTTTTAAGTAGCCTCTGTATTATTCGGAAAAGCTTAGTTTACTCTCCCTATTGTGTGTTCCTTATGGCATGCCGGGTCATTAGTGAAGAGGATCACAGCAAATTGTCTGTCACAACCCTACAGCTTCTTTTTTGGTGGGTGGGAGGGTGTTGAGGTACGTTCATGCAAGATTGACTTCTATGCTTGATGCTGTTTAATTCATTATTTTTAATTTTATCAGTAAGGTTTATTTTTACGTAAATTAAGTACACCTGACAAACTCAAACCCAACAACACAAAACAAATGCGCAGCTAACAGAAAGCCAAGATGGAGGGCTGCCTCCTTGCAGAATCTTGTTAAAATGACTGCCAACGCTGTTGTTATGTAAGAGACCACCATTTGAATCACATAAACAGTTTTACATTGGTGCTGTCTGAACTACCCCGCAAACATGGACACACCTCATAAACAGATTTGCATCAGCGCAATGTGAATTTGTGGGCGGTGAAACCTGCCAGCAGTATTGTAATGGAGCAGCGGTAAAGTGTGTGGTATTTCATTTCAGCAGCAAATTGCACCATATGTTACTTTTATTGCAGCCAAAGGTAAATCCTGAACTATTTTGGTGCCCAGCAGCTTAAAATACCACGGATAGGATTCACCACCGACAAATATCAGACACCACCAACATTCATCTATTTCCATATTAGGGCCTCCGCTGATCCCAAATTCAAATACCGCCGACGTATACAACCGTTTCCGGGATACTCCCAGAATTTCTTTATTCTTCTCTTCCATTGTCGGCTGGCTCCGTCAAGTTACCCAGAGCCTGGTGGAGACCCTTCATTTCAGAGCTGTGTGCATCAATCTGCAGTTGCAGAACACTTGACCCAAGTTCTAATTTTAATATCCCTGAAGCTCGCTGTTCCTGGAGCCTCTTTCCAGAGTTAATTTTAGCTACTTTGACAACCTGAATTTCTTTTCTGTTCCATCAGCCGAGTTCCCGAATCACTCAAATCACATCTCAATTCCCTAAACACATCCACACCGAATCACGTCTGAATTGTGTCCTTTGTTTCAAATAAGTAATGTATTTGTGGTCGGAAAGGAGTTTGTACTTTGAGGGAGGCTGACAGATTTGACTGTTTCTAAGGCGAGCTTCAACACAGGTAGATTTCTCAATTAGCTGCAAATGACATGTTTGTGTTCGTCTTCTCGTTTCTTCATGCGCTGCTGCTATCACATTGTTCTAGCGCTTCACTGTGTTGTGTCTGTCTGGTACCCTGAAATACTGCGTGCCTGAGATGTGAGTCTGTGGTTGTCTTCTGAAGCCCTCTAGAATGCAGAGTGTCAGGCTCTGTCGGAGATGGCGTCAGGCTGCGAGCAGCAGTGGTCCAGTGCTGTGTGATTGCTTTTGTTTTTGACAGACACCAAACCCTCCGGGCGTTTCTTCGTGTCTGCTTTGTTTCAGTTCCACATACCTGCTGCTGGCCTGTGCATCCCTTCTGGGATAACTCCGGATTCCTCAGATAGGGCCAGTCAACAGCACATGATGGACAGGAGCAGACAAGCCATGGTCTGGACAGGCTAGGGGCAGGCTGGACGGGTGGCTGGCTGAATGGAAGAAATGGATGAATCGTTAAATGAAACAAATGGGGGGACGAGTGCATAGATGGATTAGCAGGCAGTATGTATGGCATTAAAACTGGCCCTGTGTACATGCCCCTAAGTTGACACTGATGCCAAAAACAATGGATTGACTTGCAAACAATGAATGTTAAAAACGTCGAGGGAATGCATTTCAGCGATTTTAGTTCCTCTCTTATTTTACATGTTTACTTGATCTTGCATTCCCCACGAGTTAGCTATTTTATAATGTTGTTGTTTATCTGTATTTTTTTCTGTGCATACTTTGAGGCTTGAGCCTGGTGTTTATGAGGGGCTTTGATTGAGCACACAGGCGCTAAGGCTAAAGCCAAAGAAAGTGCCTGTCAGTGGGTTGGCCTCTCTGCAGAGCACACAGAACAATATTTGTGTATTCCATTTGCAACTGAAATTCTGTGGAAATGTGTGTGAAGGGGGTACACTGTCAAAATATTTGCAAGGCAAAAGTAAGAGAAATTAAAGTGCTTATATTTGAGGGAGTGCAGTGCATGTTGGGGACGGTGAAGTGACAGATGTGAGGAAAGGCATTCGGGGAAGAGTGAAAAGAGGATGCTGAAGAGGAAAGAGATGTTGAAGATGTGCAGATGGACAAGATATGCAGAGAAAAAGAGGATACATATCTAACATAAAGCACACATAATTGAAGGCCAAAAATCCTTTCACAGGCCTCAATGCTATTTAATTCACAGACTCACTATTTCAGAATGTAAACATTTTCAATGTTCATTATTTATAAGAAATCATTGTTTTTACTCTTATCTTAAACCGCTAACACCCAGTGACAAAGCCAATCGTACTGACAGGCTTTAGGCGTTTCAGTTGCTGTGCCATTTATCTGGATAAAATTACATCTCAGAGAGAAAACAAAATACCGGTCTGATGGCACACTATGGGAATCACAGAAATGTATTTAGCATGTTCCTTTATAGGGAGCACCCACTTTTTTCATCTCACTTAAAGACCTGTCTGCACATATTTCTATATGACTGGTTACAGCCAGCAGCTGTGGGTGCTTCCCGAAGTCTGGTTAGAGCATATTTTTCCAAAGTTAATGCTGCATGCAGTGCAAGACACTGGGCAAGTGTTAGAATTGGGGGTCTCTAGTTGGCACAGGTAGGTACTTGTGACAAATAGGGACCCTCGCCTCTAGTCAGGGTAAAGGGGTACACTCCTAAAATAACCCCTGCTCACCCCCTTGGTAGCTTGGCACGAGCAGACAGGCTTATCTCAGAGGCAGTGTGTAAAGCATTTGTGAACACATACAGTAATCTAGTGACACACTACAGATGGACACCACACAAGGTTTTATATCAAAAATAAGTATTCTTTATATAGTTTTAACACAAGACCATAAACGACAAAAATCCACAATACTGTACTTAAAATGGTAGGTTTAGCTTAGTTCAGTTCAGTTCTTAAGATGCGACACTTTAAGTCAATGTACCTTACGATGCGGGACGCTTCCACAACAAGCAATGTTGCAGCGATGGAAATGCGACAAAGTTCTGGTGCAAAGAAATAAAGACGTCAAGTTCTTCCTGATGCGGCACGCTTCTCCGAGGTTGCGAGAAGTCTCGACTCGATGCGTCAGCTACAGCGGCGACACCCTTGTTCAGCGATGCGACGACAGCGGCTTTGGCGGCGACCCTCTTCTCCGACGTTGCGAGACGCTTCCGCTCGATGCGACAACTGCAGCGGCGACACCCTTGTTTCGTGATGCGACGGCAGCAGCTCCGACGGCGGCACGCTTCTCCGTGGATGCGAGGCGCTTCTCTTGATGCGGTGCAATGCGACAGCTACAGCGGCGACACCCTCCTGCGGAGTTGCGACGGCAGCGGCTGCGACGGCGACACGCTTCTTCCTCGATGCGAGACTCTTCTCTTGATGCGGTGCAATGCGACAGCTACAGCGGCGACACCCTCCTTCGGAGTTGCGACGGCAGCAGCAGCGACGGCGACACGCTTCCTCTTCGTTGCGGGACGCTTCTCTCGATGCGGTGCAATACGACAGCTACAGCGGCGACACCCTCCTTCGGAGTTGCGACGGCAGCAGCAGCGACGGCGACACGCTTCTTCCTCTTGAGTCGCGCTTCCAGCTCCTTGCGACACGCAGTCCCTTCAGAAGGCCCAAAGCAGCAGCAGGCACTTCCAAAGGATTCTTGGGGAGCTGGTGGTTGAAGTCTGTTGTCCCTGAGACTTCAGCAGGAGGCAAGCTCTTTTCTCAAGCCCTTGGAGATACTTTACAAGTTGAATAAAAGTGCACACAAAGTCCTTTCTCCTTCCTTTGGCAGTCAGGCAACCACTGCAGGCAGATCCCTCTAGCTTAGGGATAGTCTTCTCCTCAGTTCCTTCTTGGTTCCGCTCCTCAGCAAAGGTTTCTTCTTGTTTTCCCAAAGTGATCTAATTTCCTAGGGGTCTGGGTCCCCTTTTTATACACAGTTTTCCTTTGTTCTCTGAAGGCAGAGAGGCCTCTGCCTAGTCAAAACCAGTTCTGGTCAGTCCTGGAGCACTTTGTTTTTCTGACTCCTTCTTTCCTTTCAGAATGTGGGGCAGGGTGCTCAGCCGCCCGGCAGGAGGTGGAGCCAGCATTGTGGAAGGCAGGCACAGCCCTATTCAGACCCAGGTGCAACTCCTCCCTCCACTCTGGATGCAGATCTTTCTATTCAGCCCTGTGCTGACTCACCCTGTCTCCTGTAGCCACCCCCAGCCCCTGTCACTCAATCTCCAGACAAGGAATACACAACCTAGCAGAGGCAGGCTTGGAAGTTTAGGCAAGAAAATACCCACTTTCTAAAAGTGGTATTTTTCAAACACAGAATGTTAAAACCAACTTCACTAAAAGATGTATTTTATCATTCTGAGTTCAGGCATACTAAATTCGTTTTTCTACCATGTTCCCTGGGTCAGTTCTGACTATAAGGTGTAATAGTCAGTCTGCCCATTCTGGCCTATGGGGAGCAGGTAGCCTTGCAATAGTGAAAAACGAAAATGGCTGTAATTCACTATTAGGACATGCCACACACACCAGGGCATGTCCTACCTTATACTTACAATGCACCCTGCCCTAGGGCCTACTTTAGGGGTGACCAACATGCAGTAAAGGGAAGGTTTAGGGACTGGTAAGTGGGTGCACTCACCAAGTCGACATGGCAGCCCTAGGCTGCACACAGGCTCTGCGATGGCAGGCCTGAGACACATTTTACAAGCCGCTTCTGTGGGTGGCACAACCAGTGCTGCAAGCCCACCAGCGGCATTGGATTTACAAGCCCTGGGCACACTCAGTGCACTGTACTAGGGACTGACAAGTAAACCAATCATCCAATCGTGGAGTCACTAATCCATAACACAATTTACAATGGGGCGAGCATATGCACTTTAGCACTGATCAGCAGTGGTAAAGTGCCCAGAGTCATAAAACAGCCAACAACAGGTCAGAAAAAATATAGGAGGAAGGCAAAAGTTTAGGGATGACCCTGCAAAAAGGGCCAAGTCCAACAGCAAGCATACATTTTAAAGGGCTAAAGTTGTCATGCAGAACAATTTACATATTACAGTAACTGTTGAACAAATTAATGCAAGAAGATACAGGGCAGTTTTTAATGTGTTTAACATTTCAAGACTATACGTTCCCACTGCTTAATAAGCCTTGCTTTATCGCTGCATTCATTTGCTTTAAAATACACCATTTGCCAATCTTTTTTAAATTTCTTTCTCAGGTGAGGGACTCTCCCTAGACCCCAGGTTTGTCCATTGAACTTGTTCACATCGCTAACTAGTGTTTTCTATTGGAAAGGGTAGAGCCAAAGCAGTCTTGCTTAGTACCCTAGCCCTCTTCAGAAGTCAGACTTGCTTGGCAACCCAGAAATTCTCTGAAATAATGTATGAGTTTTCTTTTATGAATGCCTAGAAGAGCTGAATTTTTAGTCCATTTATCACAGAAATAGTGCTGAAAATCGCACCAAAAAGATGCCAATTTTTTAAAAAATTCTTCACGGGGGGAGAACCCCCCCGAACCCCCCTTATTGCCGTCGGGCTCGCTCGCTGCGCTCGCATCAGTTGATTCGTTCTGCATACGCCCACCAGTTTAAAATTCCACCGGCCGCCACTGGATTTAGCGCCCCTTTCCATCAGTGGTATCATATGAACCATTGGGCTGAGAATGAAACATGACCAAAGGAGCCCGATTTGTTTCTTCGCCAGTGGCGGCTTTGAGAAGAGGCAGCGGTTATCTGTGTAGCTCCAACATGAGCCAGGTAGCGGCACCGGTCTCCCAGGCACCACCTGTGCGATGCTAGGGCAGCAGGCCAGGGCTCGCTAAGAGCCCCGGGCTCCATGCAGTAACGGTCCTCCACCCTTCTCCTCACCTGCTCTGTAGGATGGGCTCCAGGCGCAGCTCAGCCTCCCCGAGCTCACAGAGCACAGCGTGGTCGTTCCGGGGTGTCTTCTTATTTGGGCCCTTCATAGCTCCGGTGCCCGCCACGCCGATCTTGTTCCAAGGTGCGCTGCTCTCTCAACCGCGTGCCCATGTGCCATTGCGGCCCGGTCTTGATTCGTGGGCCGGCCTCCACACGTTCACCGTTGGCAGCAGGGGTCAGGCTGTGCAGAGTCCCATGGATTGCTTTGGTCTTGCTTCCCATGTCCGGGCCCTGCAGTCAGGGGCCTCCCTCTTGGGTCTTCGCCTCTGTTTCTCCCCAGATGCCCCATCACCGACTTTCTGTTCTGGGACCTGGAATCTCACCTTCTGTGCTGTGGAAGGCACTGGCGTAACGAAACTTGAGGGGGCCCCCCTGCAAGGTACGGTGAGGGGCCCCCTCCGGACTAAATCGGGAGCTCTCCAGCCAAGGTTATGTGCTGAGGGGGGCCCCTGGAGCTTGGGGGCCCCCCGCAACGCGGGGGATGCGGGGGCCTGTATTACGCCACTGGAAGGTGTCAGTTGTCACCTGGGAGGCTCTGCGTCTGTCTCACGAAGCATGTGCCCCAGCGCGGATTTCGGCAGAGATGTGGCCGGCCTACCATGTGGGCCCGGGAGTCAGTCTCCTCACAGCCATCAGATCACTGCTTTTTCACGGATGATCACCTCACAGCAGCCCACTGCTGTCTGTCATGTATGGGGCTGAGTTAGGCGTGCGGATGGCACCGTGGGCAAATCTATTAGGCCGGATCATTGGGCCGAGATGCAGAGCCTTTCTAGAGTGTCTGCGCCATCTTGGCTGGCTAGCCATGCCCCCGTGCCCAATCAAAATCTTGTTAACAACCGATCTCTCCCAAATGTTTGTGACCAAGGGTAAATATGGCTCCGTATCCGCAGTGGTTTTAAATTATAACTTAATCACATATGGAAGGCTTTTTCAGCTCCTCTTTCTCCCGGGACAATGTCGCATATAAACTAAACTTGTCCTTGGTGAAAGCTATCTTTCCCAGTGTTATTTGCTGGGATCTATTGAATGGATCTGGATGTCCTAAAATGTTCATTCAATCAGGGAATTGTAAGCGCGCAACTCACCTGTGAGGGTCTAAAGGCGCTGAGGGGGGGAGGGGGGGTCCGCAGATCTGTTTAGCCGAAGAGCCAGGTCTTGAGGGTCTTCCTGAAGGTGTTCAGGGAGGGGGCGCGTCTGATGTCTGCCGGTAGCTCGTTCCAGGTCTTGGCTGCAATGTGAGAGAAGGATCTTCCGCCTGCTCTGGCTCTGTGGATGCGCAGGGTTTCGGCCAGTGCGAGGTTGGAAGATCGGAGGTTTCTTTTGGGTACGTGGAAGTTGATTCTGTCGTTGAGGTATTTGGGTCCGTTGTTGTGTAGGCATTTGTAGGCGTGAGTGAGGATTTTGAAAGTGATATTTTCTCCACGGGGAGCCAGTGGAGACTTCGTAGGTGTTGGCTGATGTGTTCGTGTCGGGGGATGCCGAACGAGTCTGGCGGCGGTGTTCTGTATTGTCTGGAGTTTGCGGAGTAGGGACTTGTTGATGCCGGGTAGAGTGCGTTTCCATAGTCCAGTCTGCTGGTGATGAGTGCGTGGGTGACTGTCTTCCTTGACTCAGGGGGGATCCACTTGAAGGTCTTGCGGAGGATGTGGAGGGTGTTGAAGCAGCTGGAGGTGACGGCATTGACCTGTCGGTTCATGGTGAGTGATGAGTCGAGTACGATGCCGAGGTTCTTGGCGTGGTCTGAGGGGGTAGGTGGGCTTCCGAGGGCGGTCGGCCACCAGGTGCTGTCCCATGCAGAAGGGGTGGTACCGAGGACAAGGACTTCTGTCTTCTCGGCGTTGAGCTTCAGGCAGCTGTTGGTCATCCAGACTGCGATGTCTTGCATTCCTTTCTGGAAGTTGAGTTTGGCACTGGTGGGGTCTTTGGTGAGGGAGAGGATGAGCTGGGTGTCGTCGGCGTAGGATACGATGTTGAGGCCGTGTTGTCGGACGATGGCTGCGAGGGGGTCCATGTAGATGTTGAAGAGGGTGGGGCTCAGTGATGAACCCTGTGGGACTCCGCAGGTGATTTTCGTGGGGTCGGAGAGGAAGGGTGGGAGTCTGATCCTTTGGCTTCTTCCGGTGAGGAATGATCGGGTCCAGTCCAGGGCTGTTCCTTGTATCCCTGCGTCGTGTAGTTTGGCGACTAGTGTGCGGTGGGAGACGGTGTCGAAGGCTGCCGATAGGTCGAGTAGGATGAGGGCTGCGGAGTGGCCTTGGTCCAGGAGGGTGCGGATGTAGTCTGTGGCGGCGAGTAGGGCGGTCTCTGTGCTGTGGTTGCTTCGGAATCCGGATTGGGACGGGTCGAGGACGGCATTCTCTTCAATGAATCGTGTCCTAAAATGTTGGCTGTCGATTTAAAGTACTACAGCCAAGGAATTTTGTGGTAGAGATCACAGGCAAGACAATCCTCTATTATATGTGTATTTAGAGAGGCATGGACATTGGGCCAGAAGGACAGCCGTAATAGCATCCGAGTTAGCTTCACATAGTCCTCTACATAACTTAATCCTTCATGTAAAAATAAGTGGGGACTGTTAGGTGGTAACCCCAATAGGTGCCTACAGAAGCGATTTTCTTCTAACTGGAGAGTATGTGGACTGTGATATCCCCTGATGCATACCCCGTAAATTAAGATCGGAAGGCATTTTCGATTATACATTTCGAGAAGGGTCTTAATCAGTTTGTTCCCAACCCTCTGGGGGAAGTTAAATAATATGCCAACTGATTGGTTAAACATTAGACACCCGGTGGATAAAAATGAAACCAGGTTCTAGCGGAGTCAAAGGTAATTTTCAAATATGGAAAGATGCTGACCGTCCTGATGTTTTTTTCCCTTGATACAAATAGATTGTGTCTTACTATTACGGCCTACAACAACTGACATGCAAGACCTAGCAACACAGGTGCAAACACTGGAGTGTAGAGTTGAAGATGCAGCGGGCCGCTCCCGACATAACAACATCCGAGTGGTGCGAGTGCCTGAAGGAGTGGAGGGAGCTGATGCTGTGCCATACACTGAACAATGACTAAGGGCCCTACTACTGCCCGGAATGCTCTCACCCTTGTTTGGGGTTGAAAGGGCTCATCAAGTGACTACGGGCTGCCTCCCACCAGGAGCAAGACCCAGGTCCTTCCTTTTTCGCCTCCTAAACTTTAAAGATCGAGATGCCATACTTTGTGAAGTTCGTAGATTAGAGGAATTGAAGGTGGATAACGCTACAGTGCTCTTCTTCCCAGACTATACCCTGGGAGTGCAGAGCGTTGTTTCTGGCAGTCAAGAAACAGATGCGAGTTCTGGGCATTCGATACTCCCTTCTCTTCCCGGCTCGCCTCCGGGTCATCTTGGACGGCACCACCCACTTCTTTGACACGGCAGAGGAGACATGGACCTTGTTGGAGTCTGATGGACACTGGACACTACCAAACAGGCAAGAAGAGCGCACGCAGGCTGGCACTGACAATCCGAGAGACCGCAGGGGGAAGCACAATCGCAACAGACAACTGTTCCCAAAGCTGTGTGCTGTCCCCAACCTGGAACAAGTACTACAGGAAAGACGGGAAGCCTTACAAATGGCTGCAACTATACGTGGCTGCAGTAGTGGACAAGGACTGGATGCCTCATCCGAACAGTCCTTCAGTGAACACAGCTCCTCTGCAATATGGACATCTGGGGAAGAATCCAGACGACCACCAAGCATGACACCACAAACGGCAGATGAGTTACTCTAGTCTGCGGACATTACTGTTTCACACAGTCAGAAACATTAGGGTAAACATACTCCACAGGCACACCGCGACGAACTAGAAGGGAGGGCACCATTAGTTGAATGTTCCGAGGAACATATAGTTTGCTCGACCCCTTCCCTTAAAATAGAGACTGACACTGGTGACATGGCACAGTGCGCTCATTACTGCCCTAAACTAGGGCCTTCACATATGTTCGCCTCGCACCCCCAACAGACCTCACACTTCAGAAACCCTACGAGGCTGGTTGGTAGTTGCCACTAGGCAAGATTAATAGTTTGTGCGGATACATGTTGATCCTCTGCTCTCACCTTGTTCAATACCACAATGTTTTCATCCACTTTAGATGCATTACTCCTAATGGTTCCAAAATAGTTGGTTCGACAGGAGCGGCCCCCACCTGTAGTTCATGGACAAGGCTCTTGGCTTGCCCCCAGCGCGCAGTGACACATGCCCACAGGAACGCGCCTACCTGTATGACACATGTCTACTCCTAACATAATCACCTGGAATGTGTGGGGGATGCACTCACCTGCGCACCGATATGAAACCTACTCCTATCTCAAGCGCCGAACAGCCCACATAGCACTATTGCAGGAGACGCACCTCACACTGCCCAAGGCTCACAGGCTCCAACGCAGATGGAAGGAAGAGGTGTTCGCCACGGGTTACTCATACCCCAGGGGGGTGCTCATCTGGGTATGGTCGGGGGTGCCCCTTCACTGTGGATGAGGCAGAGATCGACGCACATGGGCGATATGTGTTCATAAGGGGCCGCCTCGACGGGGAAACACATACTACTTGGGACCGTTTATGCTCCCAATACAGACCAGACAACCTTCTGACACGCATTTTCTGGTGTGCGAGCCCGCTGGAGCGAGATCACCTGGCTGATAGGAGGGAACTTAAATGCGGTCCTTGACACAAAAATAGATAGGTCCTTCCCGCCACTCCCACGAACTGCCGCCTCGTCTAACGACAAGGCTTTAGCAGAATGGCTGCACCACTGGCAGTTAACTGACATTTGGAGGTCGCTGAACCCACAGACACGGATATATTCCTTTTATTGCCCTCCGCATGGCCTGCATGTCCGCATCGACCGCTTTATGGGATCGGCAGCAATGATTCCCGGTTGCCACCGAATAGACTACCTAGGGTGGACACATTCGGATCACAACCCTCAGCTTCTCCAGATGGGGTGGGAAGGAATTGGGCAGGTCATGCACCTATGGCGCCTCCAGCCGGCGGCGCTCAAAGGTCCGCCCTTCTGGGCGTCATTGGGCACCACTATTAGCACCTTCTTCAAAACAAATGCAGACTCCGTTGATGACGAGGGTAGAATGGGAAACACTTAAAGTTGTAGAGAGGGGTCATTGCCTGGGTCTCGACTGGGGCATCCGAAGGCAGCTGGACCGAGAGGTAACGCGCCTCGAAGGCTCGCTCCTTCAGCTGGAGTCTAGCGCGGTGATGAATCTGGATGTTGTGCGTAAACTGGATGAGGCGAGACATGAGCATACAGAATCAATGGAACGGCTGCACTACCTAAATTATGCAGCGCACTCCGCCCGCACCCATGCTGCAGTGGACTGTGTGCTGGCGTGGCTGATCAGGCAGGAACAAGCACGATGACCGATTCCCTCGTTACACTCGATGTCAGGGCACCTACTGACCACTCAGCGGGAGATGCACCAAGAATTTGTCAAACACTACACAACATTATACGAATCTGTCATCAATGCGGACCCAGATGTGCTGGAGGCCTTTCTTTCCCCTGTCTCCCTGCCGACTGTGGTCACGTCGCAGTGGGCGGGACTAGAGGAGCCGATCACGCTTTTTGAAGTCCAAGAAGCCGTAAAACTGCTGGCCACGGGTAAGACACTTGGGCCGGATGGACTACCAGCGGAATATTACAAGGCAAATGCGTCGGTGCTGGCCCCATATCTACTGACGCTGTATGAGAAATCGCTGGAGGCATACATCCTCCTGGCGACGCTTCGTTTGTCTCTACTCGTATCGTTGCCCAAGCCAGACAGGAATCCTGCACTTCGGTTCATATCAGCCATTAGCGCTTTTAAACACCGACTACAAGATCTTGGCCAAAATACTGTCAGACCGATTGGATCCTCTGGTACTCTGATTGGTACACCCCGATCAAAATGGCTTTGTACCAGATCACAACACATCCCTAAACCTACGCTGCTTCTTCCGAGTAGCTAAATACTCTGCAGAACGCTGGCCGCATTTGGGTTGCTTGGTGCTCGACTTGGAGAAAGCATTTGATACACTTGAATGGGAGTTCCTGTTCACCACCCTATCCAGGTATGGACTGGGCACCCACCTTCTTCACCTTATTAGGTTACTATATACCCTTCCCACCGCCAAGATCAAGACAGGCCCTTACATGTTGGAATCAGTATCCATCAGTCGTGGCACCAGGCAGGGATGCTAGCTGTCCCCACTACTGTTCTCCCTGGCCATAGAACCATTGGCAGAAATCATGCGGTGAGGCAGGGCAGGAATTGGGGGCTCCTTCTAGGCGATGGGACACATGCGGTCTCCTTGTATGTCGATGATCTGCTCTTATATCTTCGAGCCATAAGGGAAAAGTGCGATAGCATAGCAAAGACTCTATCTGACTGGTAGTTAACGGTGTTCGGGTGCAATGGCAACCGTCTGTATTTCGCTACTTAGGTCTCAGGATTTATCACCACCCAGAGGAATTACTGGAGGGAAACCTCATGCGGGCGCTTGGCGCAATCAATTCGCAGATGGCCTTCTGGCGCACCCTCCCCCTAACAGTGATTGGTCGCAGAGCGCTCACTAAGATGGTGGTCCTCCCACAGCTATTGTACTTCTTCACTAATCTGCTGCTCTATATTCGGCCCCTAATCTTTCGCTCACTTGGGTGCACCATGCGAGTATTTATTTGGCATGGCTCACGATGCAGGGCTGCATTATCCAAACTATTCTTACCAACTGTTTGGGGGGGGGCTTGCAGTTCCCGACATGGAACATTACTACCTGGCGGCACAGCTCCAATTGATAGCCAGGTGGGTCAGTGGACTATACTTGGCAGACACGGCCACGCAACTGCCAGCAGGGACAAACCCATCAAATGTAAGATAATTTCACCCGGGGAGGAAGGGGACAATACCTACCCAGCTGATGCTAGAAGTGGCCTACATATACTTCCATCGCAGTTTACAAGCACCACAGTTCCATACACGCCTTCCTTGCCGATACAGGGCACGCCAAGAGGACAGCGCACCACTACCAGGGCGGAACTTTCCTCCTGGGGGGATTCAGGATCACAGACCCTAGGAGACCTATATTGTGATGGACAAATAGCAGCACCCTTTGATGTCCTAGCAAATGAGGGTGGCCTAACACTGGGCCAATTCCTCCTACATACCTCGCTGATAACGGCGTTGCGAGTGCTGTGGGGGGATATATCACAAGAACCTACAACACACCTCACCATCCAGTACATATATGTGATGGGCATGGGGAGACACCTTACAAAGTGGTTTGCTGACTCGCTAAGAACACATGCAGTGCAACCGCTGACATCCCTCAAGTAACACTGGGAAACTGATCTTCACCGGCCGTGTACAGACCGAGAATGGGCAGCCATATTAGAAGGACCCACGCACATCCCTAGAAATGCCAGATTTTGCCTCATACAATTTTCTTTAATACACAGGGCACACCTGACACCAGCCAAAATAAACAAATACTTCAGGCACACTGACGCCCATTGTCCCAGGTGTAATCTGGTGGACACAGATCTACTGCATATGCTGTGGAGCTGTACCACTCTCACTTCTTACTGGGAGGCTGTTGTCACTTACCTATTGAACTGCATCGGACGTGCAGTAGAAGGCACTTGGGAAGTATGCCTCCCGGGTGTAGGAGAGTAGGATCTGCTTCACATGGGTACCCCCACTTTTTGCTGATGCTTCACTGTTTTTCGACATTAGTCTGGCTGGGGCCCTGCTAATCAGAACCCCAGCCTAGCTGCTTCCTCTCTAAAATGGTTTCCATGTGCCTTAGGCACATCACTGATTGGAATCTGGAGTGCCCTTATAAGTCCCTAGTATATGGTATACTATGTACCAAGGGCATAGGTACCTCAGAGGACCTGCCAGGGGCTGCAGCATGTATTATGCCACCCCTGGAAGGCCATCCAAACTGGCACCACAGGTCTGCTACTGCAGCCTGGGTAAGGTGGTGCATGCACTCCTTACTGTGATATAGGTTACCTATATCACTAAAAACATACACACATATAAACCTATAAGTCACTCCTAAGGCAGGCCTTATCAATCCTAAAGGCAGAGTGCATGGTTCCTATGTGAGAGGGTGCCCCTGCATGAGCAGGGCCCCTCTGCAGCGTTCGGAGACCCTTCTCTGATGCTGTTTGTAGTGCAGCCTGACCATATACTCTTAAGCGCATTATAACCTCGCGTTAAATGCTAACTTTTAAATGGCTGCACCTAAACATGTCGTGTTTGGTGTCAAACATCTTGGAATACTACCCCCGCCAATTCTGGCGGCGGGGGTAGCATTCCACCCTTCTAGAGGGAAAGACATGTTAACTCTGGCTAGCCCGGTAACTTCTTTCCAAAGCCCTGGCATCACAAAATGGATGCTGCTGCCACAGACACGAGTCTGGCCTCCTGCTGCTGGACGAAACTCCGGCAGGGGAGGCCTGGACAATAGGTTTCCTGTCCCAGGGAGGTGTGACCACCTCCCCAGACAGGATAATGTGTATTGGGGCTGGGCGGGAGCACTTTCGGGTGCTTTGAAGTCCTGCACTGGGGGCACACTTGGTGTCCCTGTGCATACCCCAGTTCAAACCGGATCAGGGGCTTGCAGCCCCTGCTTTGGCGCGAACTGGACAAAGGGAAAGGGGTGTAGCCACCCCTCTGCCCTGACCCACCCATAGGTGGGGCCACAGAGTAGTCCAACCCCTATCCTTAGTATAAGTATAGGAACCCAGTCCTTAGGACTTTAGATTATCCCTGGACGAAACTCTGAAACAGAATCCTGGACCTTCGACGCTCTACTCAAGATTAGAGGACAGAAGAATCTCCCTTGGGGTCAAGGAGTGACTCCCCTGCTTGGCAGGCACCAAAGAAGCATCTGTCCGGTTCGCATTTCTGAAGCTCCTGTCGGACGCCGAAGTCATCGCATCACCAGAGGTGGATTCTCAGACTTCCCCGAGGCTACCCTGAGTCCCCAGCAAAGCTGAGGCCCGTGGGTGACGTGAGACCGTGACCCCTGGACACCGAGCACATTTGCAAGTGCATCCTCTTCTGGGTCTCCCACGAAGTCGTGCTTTGGGCTCCGAGTAGCCCTAGCCTCCAGCACCAACTGCACCGAAGATCACTGGCCTCCACTCCACGAGTGTCCTGTGAGCCAGATCCACGTGCGACGTCTCGAGGCTCCTTCGCGGTCGCTAGCCCGTTGGCTAGTAGCCCTTCACGAAGGCCAATCTTTTTCTTACTTGGCATCCTGGTTGATCCAGGCCTGCCCTCACTTACCCTCGCTGGGTGAGTTCCCCAGACCTTGCTGGTCTGCACCATCGACGATCTTCCTCTGCATCGAGACTTGCCGTTGCCAAGGCTTGTTGGGTCCAATTCGGTCGCCGACACCTCAGCACTCGACAGACATCGTGTACCAGCCCGAATCCTGCTCCTGGTCGCCGACAACGCCTCCTGGACCTCGTGGCTGAAGAGTCAAGACGACCGTCAACGCACCTGAAGCACTCGACATCGGTGGGCATCTGTCCATCGCCTTCCTGGTCACTGGCTAGTGACCCAGACTCTGTCCCCTCTGCTTTCAGGTTCTTCAGATCTCCGATCCACTCTTGGATCCACCCGGACACTTTCCACTTGGTCGCCAGCAGCACTTTGCAGCAGATCGCCATTCAAATCGACGACGAAACCCGACCCCGAAAGGCACCTATGCACCCGGCTTCCCTGGGTGAGGTAACACGAGTACTCCGGTGCTCCCGTGGCTAGAGACTCTTCAAAGTCCTAGATCTCAAAGGGTTTGCTCCAAGTCCTCCTTTAAGTGTCCCTTTTCTGTAATTCCCCGATCACGACTTTCTCCATAGAAGTCAACGGCGTATCGCGGTTGTGTATTTACAGTGCACGCGTCCCCCGTGGGTCCCCTGTGTCACTACCTTGGGTGGTTCCTTGTGGTCCAAGCACTTCTAGAGGCTCTAGGCCTAGTGTCTAGTTCAGTCGTGGTTCTTATACCACTTTATTGGTATATGGTTTGGTACGCCCCTAGGGCCCAAACGTGTATTTGTGCTATTACTGTGTTTAAACAACTTATAACTTATGTACTTCGAACTCTAGCCTCATAAAGAAACTAGAGGGGTGTGTTTAGCAATAAATACATATATTTTGAATATATACCTGGTGTGGTGCTCTTTCATTTGATCACTCAAGAGATTATAGACTGTTAAAACAAGCTGCTTTACATTCCTTCAAGACTTAGCCTGAAGGCTGCTCTCCATAGCTACCACTAGGATAGCTTTCAATAAGGTTGTCTTTAACCTATCTCCAATAAGGGGTTGTTTGGACTGGTGCAAGGTGCCCACTATAATTAGTGGACAGCATATACCAGGCCAACTTCTCACACCGGGCCTCTATCGCAGATTCAAAAAGCACAAAGTAACATCTAGGTTTATAGACCAGGGGCTACTTGCAGCTAAACACTTGATTACTAGATGCTGGAAGCGTTCGGAGCCCCCGACCAAGATAGCTTGGTTCCACTCATTGATGACCTGGGCACAGGCAGAGAGCGTCGCCCCGCGAGGATACCCTAGGGCTTCGCAGGCTCCCGTTGGCAGCCGCGTGGGGCACAGTTCTCCTGGACCTCCACATCGCCTGGCTCCCCTTGCTCCTGCTATGATCGCTGACGAAACACAGGCAACGACGGGCTGTGAAGAGTAACGTGGACTCCTACAAGGCCCAGTAAGTCGACTACCAGATGACCTAATAGCCTAGTACCTCACACACATACCCAGGACTCACAACATTTGACGGGAAAGGAGGGATTCACCGCTGATCCAACCTGTGGGTAGAGTGCACGCGCTGGGGAGCGACAGAGAGCTAAGTTGGGGAACAGTTAATACCGTTTATACCCTGACCCCACCTAACTCCCTCCCTGCCCCCCACCTACCCTTCCTTGCTTGCACCCCACATGCTGCACGCATACATGGGAACTGATGACACAGTAGACAAGACATCATCCTTGTTGGTCATGCTACTTGGCAGCAGACTTCTCGACAACACTGATTCCAGCCATTATTGGAGATTACAATATGTAATGCTGCTTAAGTCTATCTTGAGCTAAAATGTCTGTGTTCTGATTATGCTTGCAACTGATGTATGCACATGTGTAATACCTATTCCTAAACCAAAAATTAATTACCACATTTAAACAAAAACAAAATAAGATTTTGATTGGGTACAATCCGCAACCATCTTTGTTTTGCCCTGGGACACGTTGAGTCATGCGCTTTATCAAGTTGCCCATGCGACAAATCCTCTACGCAAGCAATACTGCAGTTTTGTATTTTTCGGCACATTTGAAAATCCTCTCACATCGATTTATTATTATTTTATTTTTTTTTATTTTTTTTATCCCAGTTATTAAGAATAATGGATTTAATGAGTATAAGCCTTCTTTTTACTTAAGCATGTTGAGCACCCCATTAATATATAATGCTGTTGGTATGGTTTTAAAATTTGCGATACAATACTGCAAATCTTTGCTTTTTTAACCGAAATGGCCATGTCCTCAGCACCATTGGAGCTGGCTGCGCTGATGTCGAGACCATCTCGTCCTTAGCACTTAAGTGGCTACTTGTATTTGGCTTATTTATGTTGTAATTTTCAAAACAGTTCACACGTTTGTAATTTTTTTAATGGTTCTTTTATGATTAGATATGAAATAAAAGAAAGATAACTGAAACTGATTAACCCAATCAACACGAGTTCATACAAGACAAGGCTTCTTTAAATTTAATACAGTGATCCCTCTTCATGAGCCTAGAGTTCTTGTGACGACTCCTTGTAGGACATTGGTTTTTTCCCCAATTGATTATGAGACCTTGCAAGTGAAACTATCTTTCAGTTGAGAATAGTCATCCCTTAACACTAGCATCACATGCAAGTTTTATAGCTTAGTACATATGTGTCATCTTTGAAGTCATCTGACTCTTAACTGACTTCTCTGGTAGCTTGGACCATAGTCGCATTTAGCTACATTTATTTGGGTTTTAATTTTGCTCTTATAAAGTTTTTACAGTCGCACAATTTTGACTCATCAATAACTATCAAAAATCGTGTTATTAGTGGTTTACTACAATCCTCATGATGCCCCCTTGTGTCACGTGATGTTACACAATGACTTAACACACATGCACGTGATGACGCTATGCAGCCAAACTGAGTTGTTGGATCGCTTGGGCTCTTTCCTCTATATAAACAGTGGGATGCCCCTCAACTTTAACATACAGGGAAAACGCACAGTACACTAGGTTAACTACAAGGTGATCCCTTTGATGACGTGAATATATTCATCATCGCCTGAGATGGTCCACACAATGCCCTTAAGCAGTAACGACTAATATGTTCTTTAATAACCCCCATTGCAATGAGTGTATACAAGGCCCCTCGCATATTTCCTCCATGAGGCCTGAATACCCATTATAACAGGGTAGGAATGTTTAACTCTCTGTGTTACTTGTGACTATTAACAGAATTTTCCACACTTGTTTGTTGCTTGGTTTGTAATGTTCTTTGGCACAATACTTTTTCTGTGGCACAATACACATGCATGAAGTGACATGACTGAAAGCATTTTGCTTCCTTTATTTCAAATGTTCTCTCGAAGTTCATCATATGTTTGTACCTTACAAGACTACCTACACCAAGAACACTATGTAGTTACGTGAATATATATTTAGCATGTATTGCATGAATTGTATGTATTGTGATTGCAGTATGCTGTACAAGTGACCCAAGATTTTACAAGGACATTTTTACTACCTCTGCTACGCAGACACACATTCTCTAAGTGCAAAGCTGCCTTATTTTATCTCTTGCAACTTAATTGACACTGTGTATGCCATGCAGTTGCTAGCTTCCTGAAGTGTATTTTAGCTAAAAGAAGGAGCATGATCTTCTGATGAAATAGTTTTTATATTTTGGCATCTCATACCACACTTATTACATTATTTTAGTAGATTTGATATCTTCAAAATTAAGTTGTATGCAGTGTCACTTTACAAATTGCAAATTAACATATATCCTTTTCCTCTAATTGTGGATGTTTTTAAAATGTGTTTTATATTTGCATGATTTTATTATTGTATGTATCTTTTATGATCTGCCTTTGGGAGATCAAATAAAGACGATGAATTGATTGATTGACCCAAGACTCATTTAAGGGATCAGCGTCCTGATGAAAGCCTTGAACTCCTGTATGGGGCAGATCAATGGCTGAAACGTTGGCCCATGTCATTCAGGAGTAATAATTCTCCTAGGCACCCCTAACCATTTTTAACTATCCCTTTGGCCTTCCAAGAAAAAAATTACTTTGTAGCAGTGCCACTGGGATTTTGAGGTTGAATTCTACCAGCCAGCACAGCTATCTGTTTGCAATGAGATATTGGGGGCATGCAGAAAGCTTACAAAAGAATGAATACCGCCCATTCTTTACAATAATTTGCTTGCTTTCTATTCGCTAGCTTTATTTGTTTTAGGCTGTCCAACTTGTGTTTTTTCCTCCCATGGAGCATGTCCTGTTTACCACCTCTCTGACTGGCCCCTACAGTTCTTCGAGGAGTGCTTGCTTTTGGGGAACTATTTTTTTCTTGTTCCCTAAGCTCTCCCCGGCTGTGAATGTATTCTACCTGTGTCCCTTGATCAGGGCACAAGTCGGGGGTACGCGCCGGTGGACGGCATCCACCCACTATTTTCACAGGGTGGACGCCGTCCACCCTTCCAAGAAGTTGGGCCCCACTTAATAATATACTGAATTAGTCCCGGTGTAATTTACAAACACCGGACACATCCAGCAGCGCCTGCACGTTGTTGTCTGCTTTTGACCCGCAACAACGTGCAGGCATTTCTCAGTTCAGACTCCTGCTGGTCCCATAACAAAGGCCGAATCTGAGGGGTCATCAGGCCCTCCTTTTGTTGGAGTCTCCTGGCTGGGAGCAGTCAGGAGCCTCACACCTAGATGCAAATGCAGCAGAGGGGAAACAAAGGCTCCCACCTTGTTAGCACTTCACACATACTTAAGAGAGGCAGCTTTTCACTTTGTTCAGTCCCTGTTTAGGAGATATGCATGAGCTGTAAGAATGTCAGATGTCTTGGTCTTTTCCTGTATTTAGACAAAGTAAAAAGCATTTATATAGTGCTTACTGCCCCTGAGGAGGCGTTGTAATAATTTAAATATCACAATTTTTTCTTGTAAACGCTATTGGTAGAGGAAGTTTACGCTGACAAAAGGCAACATTGTTTTACGAGTAGCTTACAAAAGTGTGAATCTTCTGCATAAATCAGGTGGGTTTCCCTGTATACTCGAAATGTGCTCCAATGTACTCGTGAAAGACATATTAAACATATGTGAGGGCTTAAGATCTGATGTCACTTCTTATGATGCCACTTCCTGTGATGTCACACGCCGTGATGCCACGCACCGTGATGTCACACGCCATGATGTCACATGCCGTGATGTCACTTGCATACTGATTAACTAACTATGTTAGTCCCCCCACTTCTTTTTTTTTTTTTTTTTTAGGACTTGTGCCCTGCCCTTGTATGCTTCTCTCCCGCTCCGTCACATAAGCACCATGTGTTTCTGTGCCCCTTCCCACCTGCATTGCTGCCTCTCTCGCCCCTGTAGTTCTCTAACACCCCTACACTTCCCATTCTACACATTGCTGTCTGCCCATGTGCTTCCATCGTAGTTTGTTTAAAAGAAAAAGTGCTTTTGCCCTTTTTGTAATCTAAATTAAAAAAAAATTATATAGCCACTCGTTCGCATTAGCAGAGTCAAGCGGTCCTTAAGCTAAGACCTGTTGAATTTGACAGTACTTGTTTCAAAGCAGCAAGTGGTGCTCTGAGCAGAAACGTGTAGCACGACTAATTGCACAGAAAAATGCGCTTAAACCAACTTTAAATTACTGCTGCTTGTGTTTTCAGTTTTGCAGCTGTGGTTGCATGCGTGCGCTGGTGGGCCTCAGACGGACACTGGATAATCTGTAAGAAGTGTGTATTTTTAACTTTGAGATTTTTGTGTACCTGCATGCACTGTGTGTCTCCCAGGAATGGTGTTTCAGCAGCAAACGCAAGACACAACGATGGCTCGCTAGTTTGGCAGGAATGTTCTTGGTGCTGTGTGCAACATAATTGCACAAATGAATCCTTCCATCTGGGAAGCACATTAGCCTTTGATGGAAGAAGAATCTTCAGATCATTTTCTACCCAGGCGTGATATCCAGTGGCTTGTGTTTCTTATTACAAGAATAGCTACTGTTCCTCTTCTATTCAGGACTGTGTTTGCAGTTGTCTGGAATGGAGATAGACAGGCTGGCTGAAATTTCACCGTATGCCTTGTTTTTTAGGTCTCGCCTGAGCCAGCGCATGTGCTGGTCTGGCGAGACATTTAGTAAGTGGGCTTTAGAAATCCGACCACACGCTTTTGCTTGTGGCCTAAAGCTTGCGGTTACGCGCGCGGTTACGCGCACAGGTGCCATCTGGCTTTCCTCTCGCACAGGCGCCATCTGGCTTTCCTCTCTTGTGCGCGCCTCTCTCCTCGCCGGCAAGTTGCGCGAGCAGCAGCGTGGCCGGGTGCCAGCTGCATACCTCGCATTCCTTTCGTGGCCGCGTGGCCGCGCTTGTTTTTTTTTTTGTTGCTAATCACAGGCGCTGTTTACATGCAAACCCTGTGCTTGGATTCACTTCACTAGAGCACACGCTGCATTCCCCCACACACAGTGCTGCTGTTGACACACCTCACTAAGCACTAAGAAGAGCCCCCCCATCCCCTCCCTGCTCCATTAAGGAGCCCTGCCCCTCCCTTTGTTGGCCTCGCTCTGCTTTCACTTCCGCTCTTTTCTTTCTCGCCTGTTTCCTGAAAAAGAAATTGTGAGGGATGCAAGTGTATTACATCCAAGTATTGTAATCGGACAGTTGCCTTTATCTGCTCACATTAGCATACTTTAATTTTTCAGACGTTGCACGAAGTTACGTTGTCCAATTTAAAAGGACGTTTCGCTCAGTATATTTCTACAATTGTATAGGTTTTTAGAGAGAGGTGTTGAGTGACTGCGAAAGTCCCTGCCATTAGACCTCCCCCCAACCCTACCACCCGCCCGCCCCCTCCTCTTTGCCACAGCCTCACGCCCCTTGGACACCCCTCCAACTCACGCAGAGTGAAGACACCTGCTCCACAAGCATGTTCCATTGGATCGGACAGACGGCCGTACTCCTACCCCAGTGCAGGGACATGAGTTTGACCCCGTGGTCACAGGCTTGGCTACTGTTGTGTTCCCGGCCTCAGTCTATCATCCTTGTGTGGTAGAGGAAGCATGTTCAAATTATTTGGGTAACAATCTGATATATCTCACAGCACCCAGCTCAAACAAGCGCCTAGAGGCCATTCTGTTTGAACTGCTGATAACTGAGTAGCTCTCACCACTACCGATTTCTTAAAGGCTCCGAGAGGCCTTTCAGCTTGCCTGTCACTCAGTACCTCTGTCCGGTAAGCAGTCCGGTAGGGGAGAGGATATGGCCTAACGGCTAGAGCAGTCGAACTTGAAGCTGGGGAACCGGTTTCGAGTCTCGGCAAGGACGCTCAACATCCTGTGATTCTGGGCAAATCCCCGTGCCCAACAACAACAAAAATGAATGTGCAGCTGGTGCTTCAGGTCAAGTTCGAGCTATATAAAACTCCGTAAAAATATTAAAATTCTCTCCCTATCACCAACACACAATTCGTCCCTGCCCGTAGAGGACATTCCGTTTCAGGGCTAATTAATCGGTGACTCTCGTAGCACGCATTTCACTCAAGCGCCAAGAGGCCTTTCGAAATGCAGTGCTAATCATTCGGTACTTCTCAACATCATATGCTTACCATACAAATGCCTACGGTGCATTGAGACTGCACAGCAAATAAATCACTACTTCTCACCAGCATCCTGTTCATGCAGGCGCCTAGAGGCCATTCAGTATGCAGTGCTAATAATTACTTATCAGCAGTGCTTTAAATGGGCCGGTACTCACCGGTACGGAGTACCGGCACTTTTTAAGTTTTACCCCTTGAGTACCGGAACTTCTCCTAGGACAAGGAGAGTACCGGTACTCATGGGGGCTTTGCCTTGACACAGGTGTTGCGCTTCATTTTCTCGTGCCTCGGCAGCACTTTTTCACATGACCAGCTCTGATTTTTCAATCCTGAGCGGAGTTAGAGCGCCAGAACAGCAGCTCTTGTCCTGCTTCTCTGCACTCTTCCAGCAGCGTGCGGCGGCAGGGTGTTTTGTTTACCCTTTGATCCTGCACAGTAGGAGTTGAGCGTCCACCATAAAACTAATGGACGAGGGCGTGGGGCGCATTCTTCAGGGCAGTACAGCTTTTTAGCATGCCATTGGTTTAAATGACCGTAAATGTTAGTTCATCAGCAATTTAAATTAGGCATTTTTACTTGAATGTAAATCCCTGCCCTTGCCGCCAATTTTACGACTGCCCTACACTTTAAAGGCAACACATTTTTTTTTTTTTGGTTTCGTTCATTTAAACCGCTTGTTTTGTATGGGAAACCATACCATGTTTAACCCAAATGCGACAAGCATGCTCCATGGAATGCTTTAGACTTTCAGACAGTTAAAGATTTTAGCTGGTAATGCTTTTGCATGCTGGGACTCGTAGTTCTCGTTTCCCATTATAAGTAAGGGTTTCTAAAAATTCCAGCATGCAAAGCTTTCATGGCAAATTTCAGAGACGGTTTTGAACATACCCTTATCATTTTTAGGGCCATAACCATAGGACAGATACTTCCGATTTTTTTACTTTGCACTTGGATTTTTTGCATATAAAGTATGGAAAGGTGGAAAACCTAGCCCCGCCTCACACTCCACCCCCCAGTCCACCGCTCCTTTTAGAGAGTACCTGCACTTATTTTTTTCCATGTAAAGCACTGCTTATCAGCATCACACAATCATCATACAAGGGCTTACAGTACCATGAGCGAGACCTCTCACCAGCACCCTGTTCATACAAGCGCCTAGAGGCCATTCCATATGCAGCGTTAACAGCAATGCAAGCTCAATGACCTCTAGGCGCTTGCATTCCCCCACACACACAGTGCTGCTGTTGACACACACCTCACTAAGCACTACACCAGTTACAAGCACGCACTGGCCCGGCTCGCGCTCCTAGCTTCCCTTTACTCCCACACTGTACATTTACAAATATTTCAACAGAGCACTGAAGAATTTGGCGAGGAGGGACGGGGTTATCCGAATTCTTGCACGGTCTCTTTCACTTTCGGGCCGCGCGCCCATGTTTTTTTTTTTTTTTTTGGTTGCTAATCACAGGCGCTGTTTACATGCAAACCCTGTGCTTGGATTCACTTCACTAGAGCACACACTGCATTCCCCCACACACAGTGCTGCTGTTGACACACCTCACTAAGCACTAAGAAGAGCCCCCCCATCCCCTCCCTGCTCCATTAAGGAGCCCTGCCCCTCCCTTTGTTGGCCTCGCTCTGCTTTCACTTCCGCTCTTTTCTTTCTCGCCTGTTTCCTGAACAAGCATTTGCAATGCAATAGGTCTCGCATTTATGCGAGTTTGAGCTATTGACATTGCAAATAACAATGCTTTTATTTTTGTTTTCGTTATTAAAACATAAATACGAAAACAAAACTAAAAGCCATTCTCATTTACAATGCCAATAGCTCAAACTCGCGTAAATGCGAGACCTATTGCATTGCAAATGCTTGTTTTAAATCCGAGTTGCACACAATTCACACAGAACTCGGGAATTGGGTACGTTTATAGTACACTAACAGATAACAAGTGAGATATAAGATTGATGGGTAAAGTTGGGCCCTGAAGGGTTCAAAGAATAGCAGAAGACCTATCAGTATAAACTGTAACGTGATTATAAACATAGTCGTTCAGCAAGTTGTGCAGTTAGCTTGCTTGATTTTCTTTACAAATTAGTATCATGGTTCATGTTGTATCACAACGCCATTCCCGAAAGACAATCTGAGGAGAATCAGCAAAATGATAAATTACCCCTGCAGTCGAAACCATCCGCACATACTTTGAGGTGTGAGAAACTGTGGAATGTTTCAAATAATTCGGTGGACATACAGTGAAAGCCATACCCATTGCTGTAACCAGATGTATAGTCTATTTTGTGATCCATTAGCTGTCCCTGCACCTACAGTGATTTGAAGCTTTTAGTTCTGCAGTAAAGGTTTCCTGCTTATATACTGTGGCTTGTTAAAAGCTTAGTGAGGTTTGTCTTCACCCAGAGGTGTGCAATACTGATTTATAAGCATGAGTAAGAAATGACAGTTCATCTATTAAAATATGTTGGAGTGGGAAGTATGGGATATGTTCCCAAAGGAGTCGCACTTACAAATTTTTATGGCATTTTTTTGTAGTCTCACTGTCTATTTCCTATTGTGTTATGCGAATTGTGCTTTATTTCGTTTAAGAGAGTGACTGGGGTACTTTATTTTCTTCTGCATGTCGTACAATATCACAAGAAGGCACTGTCAAAACCAATAGGTCCCAAAGGCAAGACCTATTGTGTTTGCCAATGCTTGTTTAGACAGCTGTTTCAGATCCTGTACTACTAAAATAAGCACTCTATGGAATCGGCGAGCCCATTTGCCACCGTAATAATTTCCGACGAATAATGCAGCCCAATGATAAAGCATGCCAACTAGGTTGATGAGTGAGTGTTTAGTCTTAAATTGTTTTGTGAGTCCAAGGTACTCCTTTGCTCATACATACCAGAAATTAGAGGCTTCCTTTAATAGTGTAGTACTAACATGGAAATGCCGCCCTAATGTGGTAATTGCCGTTTTGCTAGCTTAGACTATGATTGGGAGGGACTAATCAGTGAGAGCCGTTTTCCCTCTCATTGGAACAGACATACTCTCCCCTCCTCGTTCACTTTGATCCTGTATTATCCAGATGTTCATAGCAGCAAGGGAGACCCGGAGGAAAGGAGGATAATCAAATATCAGCAACGTTTCCAAAGAACATCTTGAACAGGCTTAATTGGTCTTAAAGTGAGAAATACAGTTTAGCTGCTTACAACTCAAACACTGCGTTATGATCCCTAGTTAAGAAGAGAACCAGATCACTGAAGCCATTCGATTAAAAACCTACTGCAAAAAGAGAAATCAAACTATTTGGTCCCTTTAATGAACTACACACCAAATCTATGGTGAGGGCATTTCAGAGAACAGGGCATTCTTATTTAAAACACTTCTTTAATGCTGATCAATAGATGGCAGTGATCACGCAAACTAACAATTAGGCTAAAACATCTGTGAGTGATCTAATTCTGAAGCTGGAAGAAATTTGGACTCGGAGAAACAAAAACTTCATGTGTTTTGGGCTGTTATGATCTGAATTATAAATAAACAATGTGACTCTGCACTACTCCTGTTGTCTCTCCCCAGCCCAACTTGATAATGACTGGTTGGCATTCATGGTACCAGTGTTGGTCTCAGGTGAGCAAAGACCATATCGGCACTAGTCTCAAATGCTGTTAGCAGGCTTTGGTATTTGCACATTTGTGATGCTTGTGGCTTGATGATCTTCCTCGGGCGCAGAAATAAGCCTGTTTTCAAACAGCTAGGTACCCACCTCTGGTGAGTACTTTGTTTCTGGCATTGGCGCTTTGCTTCAGTGGCTCTCCTCTGGCACTTCGGCTTGTATCAAGTATGAGAATCAGGCGGTGAGCCAACTTATACAAGTGCCTCACAGCTTCACTGTACTTATTTGCAGTAGAAGCTCAGACAGACTCATGCACAGTGTGCCCAAGGGGTACATGATCTGATCACCTGTGCTGCTCCTCATGGATTCTTGGGTCTCACCCTTGCAGAGTGGTGCAGATCAATGTCTTTCCTGAGCAGTTTATCTGCTCTCCTCTTCAAAGCAGAGTTGAAGCAGTCTTTCCTTGCAGATCAAAATGTTGTTCCCAGGCTTCTGGTCCAGAAATTCCCTAGGGGATTTATCAATAAAATCCACGTTTCTGAACTACAGAGCGTTTCTTGTCACCAGTGGTGTGGAGACTGTAAGACCTGGCATCTTTTGGCGTGTTTCCCATGTCTTTTTGCTTTCTGACCTCCCGGTTTTGACTCTGTTTTTGCTAGTTTAGTGTCTCTGCGCACTTTTTCACTGCTGCTCAGTGTTAAAGTGCAAGTGCTCCAGTTGTAAATTGTTATTATGGATTGGTGTTTCCATGATTGGCATATTTGATTTACTGTTAAGCCACTAGTAAAGTGCACTGAGTGTGCCAGGGCCTGTAAAACAAATGCTACTAGTGGGCCTACAGCACTGATTGTGCCACCCACATGAGTAGCCCTAAAAAGTATCTCAGACCTGCCACTGCAGGGTCTGCGCTCAATTTGTAACTGCCACGTCGACCAGGCAAGTACACCCACTTTCCAGGCCCTAATCTTCCCTTTTCTTACATATAAGTCACTCCTAAGGTAGGCCCAAGGTACCCCTGTGGGCAGGGTGCTGTGTATGTTAAAGGTAGGACATACACTGATGTGTGTGGCATGTCCTGGTAGTGAATTGAAGTGTATCTTGTTTTTCACTATGGAAAGGCTATCTGTCTCATAGGGTAGAATGGGATTTTTACTTGTAACATCTTATAAGCATAGCTTCCCATTGGGACAAGATAGGGAAATGGAGGTTAGTATGCCTGGACTCAGAATGTAAAAATGCATCTTTTAGTAAAGATGATTTTTATGTTCTGTGTTTGAAAATGCCACATTTTAAGAAGTAGGTATTTTCTTGCTTAGCCATCCTGTGTGCCTCTGCTGGGTTTGTGGATTGATTGTCAGGCTTTGGAGTGACAGGGGCTGGGGAGGTGCATTCTCTTCAGACAGCCACTTGGGGGAGTTGAGGTGTGTCCTGCCTTTCCTGGATGAGTCAGGACTGGGCTGAATAGACCTTGGCTGCATTTAGAGTAGTGGGAGGAGATTTCCTTTCACCTGAATGGGCCTGGTCTGCCTTGAACAATACTGTCTCCACCTCCTGCCAGGAAGCTGGGCCAGAGAGGACAGAACTGGTTTGGACTAAGCACAGACACTCTGTCTGAGAGAACAAAGGAATTTTGAGTATAAATATTGGGGCCCAGACCCCAGAACTTTAGAACTCGCTGGAATCAAGGAACCTTCCAAGAAGAAGAGCTGGAAGAACTGCCAGGAGGAGTAGTGCCCCTTTGCTGTGCTGTTGCTTTGTTGGGTTGGCCTGCAGTTGCTGCTTCTGCCTTGGGCAGTGAAAGGACTAGACTGAACTTTTTTTTACTTGTGCGGAGTATCTCCAAAGCTTGAAGTAGAGCTTGCCTCATGTTCTGAAGTCTCCGGGACTGCAAAGACTTCACCAACCTCTAGGTACCGCTTCTGGAACCACTGTTTCAGTTGCCACAGAGAAGGGAAAAGCAACCGACGCCGGCTCCGTGTCCTCAAGACCCCGCAGAAGGCACTGCCGCATCTCACACCGCAACCCTGCTCTCACCGATGACCGCCGCCGCCACCACGAGCCGCTGCTAGCACCGTGGCCTGTGGGCACCACACGCTGCAACACCTCGCTTCACTTCGCTGCCCTGGTCTCCCTGACGCCGTCGATGCCTGCTGACTTTGACACCCGTGACCGCATCGTGGCTGGGGATCCTGCTCGTAAGTTTCACGACGCACTGCCTCGTCCCACACAGCAGTCTGGGCTGACCGACACCAGCTCCCGCTAACTGGCTCTGTCGCATGACCGCAACCTGCCAGCACCGCATCGAGCAACACCTCCCCTCGCACCATAAGCCTTGGTCTCACAGGCGCCACCTGGATGATCGTCACCGAGCCGCTGCCTGCACCGCACCCTGCACCGCTTCCATTTTGCAACGCAACCCCCGACTGACTCGCACCGACGTGTCGGCTGCAACTAGAAAGGTACTGTTCAAGAGTCTGTCCATGCTTTAGCTGGCCCGTACTGACGCGGTCGGCTGGAACTGTTAGACTCCGTTGTTTTCAGCATTGCAGTAGCCCCGGACGGAGCTACCGACTCGGAAGAACTGTGTTTTTTTAGATATTTCTGCAATTTAAAGGATATCTTGCAAAGCATATATTTTTAAGTACTATATGTTGGATTCTTATCGTTTTGGTCTTGTTTTGGATATATAAAAATATTGGATATTTTTTTGTCTAAACTGGTGTGCTGTTCTTTGTAGTGTTTTCACTGTATTACTGTTGGTTATGTGCAAATGCTTTACACACTGCCTCTGAGATAAGCCTGACTGCTCGTGCCAAGCTGCCAAGTGAGCGAGCAGGGGTTATTTTAGGAGTGTAACTCCCTTACCCTGACTGGGAAGAAGGGTCCCTAATTGGGCAAAGGTGCAAACCATTGCCAACTAGAGACCCCCTTTTCTAACAGACCATGAAATCAAGTACCATATTCTTATCACAGTGCTTGAAAGATTATGTCCCATCTTTATTTCAAAGTTGCAGACAGCAGTTGTGTATTCCAGTAGTTCAGTTCTGCAATAGGTTCTTGGCAGTTCTGCACTATTGCTTATTCTATTCAAGCCCAGACCATGTCTTTGTCCAAAGATTGAGCTGGAGGTAGCTCCGAGTCTCTTCTCAGGAACAAGCCAAAACAAGGGCGCATAATAAGGTGTCAAGTAGAATATGTGCACACACACCAGCCAGCTAGAGTGTCCCGCAGCAAATCGTACTAGGGCAAACTTGTTAAGCAAAGGCAAAGCTCAAATATATAGTGTTTCACATGCATCCTTCCAATGGGAATCGCATGACTTTTTAAAGCAAGAGGAGTGCACATGTACTTGGGTGTGAGATCATGAGAAAGGAAGAAGAGACCTTCAGTCGTAATAAGAATGTAAGCTAATGAACACTTTCTCATCCCAGAGCCAAGATGTAAAGGAGAGGCTCAAAACATTACAGATGAGCACTTCCTTTAGGCACGGTTAACATGTGCAAGAAAACATGGCAGCAGCAGTTAGTTACGCTAAAGTAATGGCTCAAATTAACAAATCTTCCCTCTTTCATTATTTATCAGTGCATCATAATGATCAATGATCATTAAACTATTTACTTCCAAGTTTGTATCGGGCTCAGAACACCCCAAAGAACCATAGTCTGATTTCCAGTCTAGGTCTTCATCATTATCCAGTGTTTTCAGTGGGTAGAATGGAAATGTATCCTTGCCTGTGGTGATAACTTTGATGGAGGCAGCATAGACCTGAGTAATAATGTAAATCATGCTAAGGACGACAAAGATGACAACATCATTTCATGATCTTAATTTCCCATCCTCCAAAAATATCTTTAACCCGCTGCCAAACATTCAACCCTTCTACTCCTCTATCTTGTGCAAGTTCTTAAAACTTTCACATGTTTGATCAATCTGTTTGCGTGCGCTTAGATCAGGGATACTCAAAGTAGAGCCTGGGGGCTGTATGCAGCCCTACTGACATTTATATGTGCCCCCTGGTGAACAGCAGCACTGAGCTGATGTTTACTTGATAGAGCACAACCATTCAAAAAGCTGTTAAACAGGCAGGCAAAATAAGCAAAGAAGATGTCCTGCATAACTTATCTTTAGGAACACCTTCATTTTTAAAGAAATCTTGCACTAATCATGTAAAAATATGAGAAACACTCTTCAAAATTGGATAAAGTGTATTTCATTAACATGCAGAAGTGTTTCACTTTAGTCCGTGCTTAATTTGTAAGTGTCAGTGCCCAAAGTGCTCCTTAGTTGCCCAACGCCCCGCTATTAAATGTCAGCCACGCCGAACAAGGCTGTGTAGTCCGTAATCTGCCTCGGACCTCTTTAATCCACTGCCAGACACTCCCTGCCCCTTTCTCGCTCCTGCAGGTTCCTGCTTTCTTCCTCAGTGACAGATTTTCTGCTTTCTCTTCCTCTGTCTTTGTTTTTTTTTTTTTTTTTTTACCCTTTTTTGCTCATGGGAAATGCCTCATGAGGAAAAAATACGTGCCTGTCCCTGAAAATGAATGCAGGTGTCCACCACCGGCAACCACTGGCTCAAATTAAGCATTGACTTTAGTACATTAGATTAAATCACTGCATTGAAAGGCATTTAATTAGAAGCGATCATTTTGAAACATGAACTTAGAAACATTCATGCCTCCCCCCTCCTGACAACAATGCCATAAGTGAACCAAAAGGCAGGTCATTTGTCAAGCAAACCCTCTTTGTGCTGTTGTTATAATTGGAACAACATTATAGTTTATTAAATCAAACACGAGAAGGTTTTGTACAGCGCATATCTTGAACTCATGTATTTCAAGGTGCTTTCATATGTGGTAATGAAAAAAAATAGGCAACGTGGAATAAAACGATTGCCTTGGATCACAAAATTTGGTCAAGTGGAGATGCTGAGATTGATCCCAGGATTTCTGGTTTCACATTGTGCAAACCAGCCATTAGATGAGTATCTTTCCCTCTCATGTTTCCCATCAAAAGTTAATTCTTTGTCTTTAATTCCTACTACATGAGGTTAGAGCATGGGTGGCAGACTGACACCACGTGAAGGCTTGGTTTGTTGTCTATACTATGTACATGCTTCGCTTCCTCTTATACCCACCTTAAGTCACCCTGACTATTACCCTATGGGCGTCAGTGCGGCTATCGGGCATGCCATAGCCATCGTTTGTTACCCCTAAGGAAATGTTTGTGAGTACCCATGGACGAGAGGGACCTAAAGTTTGAAAGTACATTTGGCGCCCACTATTTACATCTTTGTCAACCAAGGCCAAATCGAGAGCCATCCTATTATAGCAAAGCTTGTTGTGCTTCCAGTTGGTCAGAGATCAACCCCTTGTTACCGCCTCTAAATCCCGGTCCATTGATTTTATATCGTAAATAGACCGGAAACAAGATGGCAGAGAAACCGGCAGGCAAACTTTTCTGGGTAGTATCTAACAGATCAAATGACGTTTAGCAGAATGTGTCTTTTTGCAGGCACAGCATAGTCAGGATAACAGAATTTGGACCAGTCCTTCATTAACCATACATAGGTTCTGTTTTCGCACACATAATATGTGCTGGGTTTTTCAAGGGCCTTAATAGGTGCCAGCAGGGTTCCAGAAGGATACATTGTTCGTGTTAGGTTCATTTTAGTGAAGACCGGTTATGGGATTGTCTTAGTATGCTTGGGTATGGGCAAATTGAATTAACTGTACCCTGACGATACTCCTGTTTACAACTTTGCAAGTTAGTCCGTTGGTAGAAGCAGCAAGCTAAGCAGCATGGAATATGATGAGTTTGTTGGGCATGACCATTGCTTGATTGGAAAGTGATATAACATTTATATTGAGGGATGTAGTGTATAAGCACATGCAAATCATCATGTAATTAGTTCTAATCAAATGGATCCGAATCCTGGCATACTTCCATTAGAATTGATGGTTAGATGCCAGCACACACAACACTAAGAAAGGTTCAAATCCTAATTGTACCACTCTAGAATTAGTAGGAACTTATCGTCTTTGTAGAGAAGTAGGCAGAATGCTTATTGTGGTTGACTGCTTCATGCCTCTTGTCTGCCCGCTGCAGACCCAGTCACATCATAAGCCACCAAACAGACTTGCAGAAAAGAGGACCATCTGATGACTGGGAAGCTTTGAAGTACTAGAGTTGCAGGCCATACCCCTAGGCAGCAAATGGAACTGCATTTGTATGCTGGTGTGGTGTAGCAGGAGGAGCAAGGGCACTATGAGTGGGGTTGCTGTTGAGTTGTGGCTTGTACTGGCAGGCACTGGATCAGAAGTCCCTAGGTTCTGTGCTCAGAATCACTCTGAACAGCAGATGTAGTGGTTCTTTGGGTTGCAGATTCAGGTACATTGTAAATTGCTGGTCGGGTGTCTTTTCATTCAGTGGTCTCCTTGCAGTGTGTTACTTGGATCCAAGAAGACAATCCTTAGCATTTCACAGCAGTATTTGTGGAAAGCGGGGTCTGGAAGGCATCCTGTCAATGGGGGTGAAATGCCAATTTTCACATATGAATCTTAATGTACACCCAGTCACTAGGCTGCAGATCATGGCAGGCTCCAGTCAGACAGGTGCGCAGTACGGCCTTGACCTGTTGAGGCATCATAACAGTGTTGTGTAGTTCCCACTAATCCGTAGGACCTGCACATGGATAACGTAAACTTTGGGTGAGGTGCCTAGACTGATTCCGGGCACCCCCGCAGGATATGTTGGCCTAGAGACCAGCTAGCTCACAGTGCCACCATAAGCCCGCCCCCCCTAACCTTACCAGAGAGCGAATGGTTTCTGGCAACCATTAAGCATGACAACCCTGACTCCTCGGGGATCGTGGTAACCGATCAGAACCTTCCGCTCAGTCACTCGTGCTTATTAGTGCTCAGAGATTTTTTTACAGAATACACAATGGGACGTTTTCAATATATTTATTGAACCAACGGTTTTCTTGTATACAATACATGTACTGCGATAATCAGTAGCAGATGAAAGTGATTACAAGCACCAAAAGAGTAAATAGTATATAGAGTTCTACCATGGTGCTAAAACAGTGTATATATGCAGGCATATAAACAAGGCAGTAATCTGGCGTACTCCTACTATGCAAACCTTACTCTGTGTATACCTAGAGTGTGTGTGTAGGTGTGAAGCCAAGAATCCCCCCAAGGGATGATCAAACCCCATTACCTGGCGGGAGAGAATTTAGGAGCCCGTCTTGGTCACGAACTGGACACCCCCTCATGGAGATCTAAGACCGCGGCATAGTGAAGTCTCAACATGCAGGGATCCTCTGTGTTAGCTGAAGTGCCTCCTCTGCTAATCTTTTGGGATGCTCTTAATCTATAATAGAAAGGAGCCGTGTGATGTGCTTATAGATCAGCGATGTTATGGATATGTGGATAGCCCGGTCGCCCGTGCCTGAAGATAGAACAACATTTGTACATGGTGTGTAGAAGGGCCTTGTACATGATGAACGAGGCATCGTGATAATGTTGTGCGAAGCTAGGTGTGTAAACAAAGTAGTTTTAGAGAAACTAATCCAACATTGTCATGCACGCAAATATGTGCAAAAGGTCACTGCAGAAATGTTATTGTGAAAAAATAGGACAGTGTAAGAAATGAGCTGCTTCGCTACATGACCCTAATCCGGGCACATAACACGCACTCCTGATACTAAGGGTCAATATATAAAAGCTGTCTAAAAGCCAGCAGGCCATAATGATGCAAAGTTAAAAGGTTTAAAAACTACTCTTAAAATCATCTAAAAGCAAACTTCCCTTTAAAATATTCATAAAAGCCTCAAAAAGTCATTATACTATTTGAAATCCCAAGCACTCAGAAAGCCATGGTGCCTAGAAAAATCAAGCAAAACTTGTTTTAATTCATTTTGTTTAAAAACAGGCCAAGTGGTTCCCACCACACAAAAAAAGCCAATTTTTTGTGTTCCGAGTGGTAGACGCAACATTGCTGTTGCCCACAACTGCAGACAATGTTCCCAGAGGTGCACCTTGAAGCAGGTTTATGGAGCAAAGGTGATTCCATCCGGTTCCCACAGCAGCCGTTGAGGGAGGAAGTTCATCCTGTAAGTGTATCGTAGAGTTGGTGTCCATTTTACTAGGAGCCAAAGCATCCCAGGATGGCTTGAAGAATGCATTCATCAGCAATGCAATACGCGGGGGGCAGCAATATCCATAGGCCTTTAAGGGGTCCATTAGTACTTCAGTGTCCAGTGGCGCAACCAATTGTGATCCTAGGCATAGATCCAATATGCGTTAGCGGCTTGAAAGCAGGCAGTGGAATACAGGTTGTACGCAGTGAACCCAAACAGGCCTGAAGGACAAGAACCAGTGCTCATTTAGTTCTCAAAGCCAAGGTGAGCCAAAACAGTGTTCTATGCGCTCACGGCATCGCAGCACAAGCAGTGCTATCTCCATGCCGGGTTGAACTGGGACGTGCATTGCAGAGCAGAAAAATTAAGATCAGGATTCCCGCCACAAGAAGCAGGACAAGCAGGAGACCTCCCAAAATGCTTCCCAACACAGTGTTTGAAAGATGATATAACTCCGAAAATTGTCTGAAAGGTGCTAACCAGTCCAGAGCCAATGCATTTAAAAAAGTGCACTATTCCCTTTGTATCAGACGTATTAAAGATACAATGAACCAGCTCCCCAAAATGCAGTGGGAAGTTAGTGTGGAGTAGTGTCTGTATCTCAGACGAGGACCTTGCAACCTGGACACCATATGTCTCTCTGGCTGAAGTTAAGGCCACATCTTTTTGAAAAAGCACAGCATTCAGTTTGCTCAGAGAATCAAAGCGTATGTTTGAAATATTTATCAAAGGCCATAGCGTTGCCTCCCTAACTGTGCGGGCAGGTGGAAACAGTACTCATGTGCAACAAGTGACTATGGATTTAACCGTTACCAAATATGCAATGCCCTGTTCCATTCCAGAGCAACCTTGATCTTTCAGCATCAAATAGCTCCCATTCGAGAGTAGCTTGAAGACCGGATGAATCACTGCAGCCTGGGAACCCTTCAGATAACGGTACAAGTTCGCAACTGAAGCATTGCATGCCCCATGACGAGAAATGTCCTTGCAAACTAAGGACACGCTTTAAGCATCCTCAGTCTGAACCACTAAGGAAAACCCCTGTGTCCCCTTTCCTGCATCTAAACTTGAATAACTCCCAGTACTTCTACACATAACCTTTCCCTAGCACTTCGTATCTGCCTACCTGTTGGTATTGTAGACAAAATTGGAAAGTCGTGACAAGTAGGGTCATGTAACTGTGGATTATCAAGTCTAGGCACAATGAAAGGTAATTGGTCTAATTTTTTAATGTGCAACATGGTATGTTTTGCATCTCTGCGTGCCATTATTATCTGCTGTTCCGTTAGATCATATGCAGAAAACAGACTCGTACTATTGATGTAACGCCATGGCACATCCTGAATGTAATGTTTGCAACGTCCAGCTTAGTATTATAATAGACCGGAGTTGTGATTGTCCATGTTATAAAATAGACATGTCTCGCTGTATTATGTCAATTGCAGAAGATGCTATGTTGCCTAGTGTATAAATTCTGGCTGATAATGTTGTCATACCGTTGTCAACCACAGCCAAAGCCTTTTCTAAATTAACCCTGTCGATCTCGCGCAGTCTCTCAGCAGCTTCCTGTTGAGAATTTTTCCCCAGCTCGTTGTATGAGAAGCGCTTCTCTCAGCAGCTTCCGGTTTAGAAATTTTCCACAGCACGTTGTATGAGAAGCGCTTTTGACGTGGGTTCAGGGGACCTAAGAGAAAATCCCTGCGATCCATGTCATCAGAAAGAAGGGACAAGTGATGTTTCACCTGGGAGAGTGTTAAGGTTTTTACCCAACTTACCAACACTATATGATGTCACAACCCCCAAGTGTTCCGTTTGTACATATCGCTGTACATATCGCTGATCAGGCCTATTGATCCTAAAACCTTTGGTGTCGCCCACGAGTCTAGCTTGAAACCCATTAGTGTCCACAGACAAACCAACCATCCCTTCCAGTTGGGGTCTGATGAATTAAAAGAACCATTAGGTATCATGGTATCTAGTGTAGCCTCACTGAAGTGTGTTAAGTGCTGCCAGCTCTCAAAACGTGAGAATGCGGGAATACAAGGTGTGTTCAAATCCTGAATCTTGGCTATTCCAAGACAGGAAGTTTGTTGCACTGTTTTGTTCAGGAAAATCATTTGATGTGATATGAGGCATGCTCTGAATAAGGCATCAGTTCCCTGAACCTGCCAATCTTTTGTTCCCCAGACAGATTTTGTGTCTATGGTATCTTTTCAAGTCGAAACCTTGTACAGACAGTTGGGAAATAAAGGAAGCAGAGTATATCAGCTTGGTGTTTGTTAGCATATTTTTCTTTGCAGGTGTATGTGCAAGCCTATAATAATAAGAGGCTGGGTCTGATGTGTCAAAACCAGAATAATAAGCAAACTCTTGTGCAAATGTTTTTGAACTACATTTTGGCGGTGTTGGGCAATGTTCCTATTGAGTGTGATTGTAAACAGCACGTGGGATACTAGCTCTGAGTTTAAAAAAAAAATGGTGACTATGTTGATAAGAAAACATGTCGCCAAAGTTAGAAGTACCATCATGCAATCCATCATTAGAAAATGCAGCTGATTCCTCTAGATCTGCAAGCAAATTGTGCACAGTTTCAATGTCCCAATCATCAGAGAAAGTACTAGGGTGATGAAATAATTCAAAGAAATTTCTAAACAAATATGGTATTTGTAAAAGTTCAGTAGGACCATACACATCATACAATACCCTGTCCCAAACTATTCCTACCGGAACTGGAACTGCTGTAAGTTTACCAATGACAGGTCCCTTAGTTCACGGTGCCATGATGCATGTGGTTTCAGAACCAAGTTCACAAGTTGTACTGCAGAGCATTCTGGGAGATGGCGTCCATTCAGAAGTAGGAAAAAGACAGTTACCAAACCAATCCAAAGGACCAGGAAAAGTAATCCAATTGTAATCCAGAGATGTGACGAAAGAGTAACAAAGTATGACTTTTTCAGGCAAAGATAGCATAATTTCGGAGCTTATAAGGGAGAGGCAGTGGTGGCAGCTCAGGTTCACTTGAATCCGATGAGAAGTCGTCATAGTGCATGAAGTAGCCAGATGCCTTTCTGTCTATTTTTGGCAGTTCAGCAGGTTTTGTAGAACTGGGAGATGACTCAATCTATGGCATATTCACATAGACGCCATCAATTTTTCGAATTGAGATTTCTGTACTCAACTGTACAGATTTATGATTCGCAATGTACCCTAATATAGGCATGCGTAGTCACCTAACCTTTCACCTACATTTACCCTGCCATTGTACTACATAACTGGTTTGGTGCTGACCTTTTACCTAGTAAGTGCTGAAAAAATGTCATGTGGTTTTCTCCGAAAACTAGCCTCATTTATAATGCATGAGGATTCTCAGAATCACAGCAGGATTACCATCTTCTGCATAATAGCTATGTATAAGGTATATAAACACCATATCTTTGCTGGGGCGGGCAGAGGAGAAAGACTTCCATGCAGACACGAGACGCAGAGGTCCCTGCACTCAGATACTCCAGCACGCAGTGGTCTGACATCCCTCGCGGTGTGTCCAACTCGGGACCAAGACGGGGTCCTTCATTCAAGTCAAAGCAAGCTTTATTCGGTTAAAAAATACAACCATAAAAGCATCCTAAAAACAAAAGCATTTCCACATTTCATCACAAGGGAGTACAATAAAGTGCATTTAGATTCCAGTTGAAAGCCCAATAGACATTATACATAAAGTATCATGTGCAAGATAAACAACCTTAAAAACATCCTAAAACAAAACCTTTTCACATTTCATCACGAGGGAGTACAGTAAAGTGCATTTGAGTTCCAGTAGCAAGCCCAATGAACTTAGTGTCATGTGCAAAATATACAATCTAAAGCATAACTCTGGTTCTGAATTATCAATTATCAGTATGCTTCCTATCCTCTTCATATATGAGGGCCTCGTGATATGAATTATTTTTCCTTATTCTAATCGCCTTCTGAATGTAAACCGCCAGTGCATTACAAACTCTAATATTTGCTAGGTTACAGATATACTCAAAAGCACTTCATTCTCTCACTTCAGGTAATGGGGTTGGCTTTATCCTAGGGAGATTCTTGCTAGGTACATTTAGGTACATCTAGTTACGGTTAGCATCGTAGGAGTACGCATTATTACTGTCATGTATTTATATGCCTGCATATATCCATTGTTTTAGCACTATGGTAGAATTCTACCATCTATTTACTCTGTTGGTGATTGTAACCGTATACATCTGTTTCGGTCTTATGGCTGTTGCAGCACACATATTTTACACTGGAATAAATGCTTACTGAAAACGTCTCCATCGTTTATTCTGTGTATGTCTCTGAGACAAAGTGAGCATGATTGACTGAGCGAAAAGTACTGTACTGTTTCCACGATCCCTGAGGGGACAGGGTTGTCATGTTAGATAGTTGCCAGAAACTATTCTTTCCTTGTTAAAAGAGGTTCATAGTGCCACTGTGAGCTAGCTGGTATACAGGCGAACATATCCGGTAGGGGTGTCTGGAATCAGTCTGGACACAAATCCCACAGTTTATGGTGTCTAAATGTACAGATCCTATTTAGATTTATCATTCATTCATTCATTCAATAATCTTTATTCGGATACAAATATCCATAAAAGCACAGTTCAACAACAGTACAGTTTCTTGTTTAAAAACGCCATATAAAAAACAATAATTAAAAAACTTTCAAGATAAAAAGACTATAATTGGGTATGAGTGTTAAAAAAGGACATAATGTAAAACAGTAATATCATGGTTAAATTTTTCAACGGACGGGCAGATAGCAGCATTAAAATGTTAGCACATAAAAAGGTTAGACAAACATATGGCAGCATATTAAGATAAAGTGCAATCAGTTGTAAACCGTTTTAGCAGCATAATGTAAATGCGATTAAATTTTGAACTTATAAGATGTTCCAGACCACAGGTAGCACTTTATTTAGTATTCCAACTATAAGGTAAAGGTAAGTGCATACGATAGAGCAGTATTATGTATTCAGGTGCACTTAACACATTAAAGACTGCTCATGGAAATACGTGAGCGGACTGCCGCTCTCAGAAAAGAGCTGACACGAAAAATCAGATCATCGCTCTCAAGTCTGATGATCTCCAAGTATGCTGTTCTATAATCGATGTTAGCAAATGCCTTAAAATACGGAATCAGGTATTGTTTTGTATATTTTCCATAAAAATTACAAAAAAGTGTACCATCGTTTGATTACTGCCGGTGCCACATGGGCAGGGCATTTGCTCAAGATTGGTATTAAATCCCAAGGGGAAGCAGAGTGAATATTTTAAGGTGCCATCCCTAAGACGAAAAAGCAAGCTTCTCCCCCACCGTCCGATATTCTTCAAGAGATATTTGGGTGGCATATGCATTTGGAGGCTATTTGACTCCAAAAGTGACATGTACCTAACGACTGATGGTTTAGAGCGCTCTGTAACGTGTCTTGTGTTGTTATAAGACTCGTACAATGCAGCCATGAGGATTCTTTTATTCATACCCTCTAGGTCCGATGGGTTTAAGAAGATATGCTCTAAGTTCACACTGATTAGACTTTTTCTTACAGCGGAAAGCCAGGGTATGTGCCCTCCCTTGTCGCAATTAAGGCAGTCTACAATAATCTCCCTTGTCAGGGTCGCTGCAGGGTTTTGCCAAAATATAGCTGGACGTGACCTAATAAAATCTTCTATATAATGCAAGTTTAGTTCCTTATGACACACAAAGTTTGGGGAGGAGATTTGAGCCCCTAAAAGTTTCCTACAAAATCTGTTCTACTCTCTTTGGATCCCACCACAATTTATAAAACCCCAGACTTCAGCGCCATATGTGGCAGTGGGAATGCACTGCGATTTATAGATCTTAATTATGGGTAAAACTACCTCTGCTTGTTTTGGTTGAGGAAGGCTCAGGATCGAGTTAGTCGCTTTTAGGAACTTACTTCTACTATGGGCAGCATGAGCTGCCCAAGACCCAGTATCAGAGAAGACTAAACCCAAATATGGGAAAGTGCGAGTGCGTAATAAGCGTTCAGAATCTGAGGTTATTGAGTTGATACAATGTTTTCTTGGGCCACAGGTCATTATGAAAGATTTCTTAAAATTAGTACAGAGGTCTAGGTCTGCCATAAAGGCTAAAAAAAAAACAACTAAAGTGCGTAGTGCATTCGGAGTGCGGCCCATTGGGACCGCATCATCCGCATATAAAAGGGCGGGGAGTACATTACCGTTGATTCTTGGTACATCATTAGTGAGTTCCGATGGAACATTATGTAATTCGTTTATATAAAGAATGAATAGGAGAGGGGCCAGTACACATCCCTGTCTGACCCCTCTACCAATGATGATGTCCCCTGAGACCTCCCCGTCATTACTGATCCTTACCTGTGCCTTCAGGTCCCTGTGCAAGTATGCCAAAAAATAAACTAAGGCCTCGTCCAACCCATAGTTTAAAAGGACCGACCACAAGCGTGACCTGTTGACAAAATCGAAAGCTGAGGTGAGGTCCATAAAGGCCAAATAAATAGGTGACTTCTGTGCTATTATATACTTGCCAACAATCAGATTTAAATTAAGGCACTGTTCTACTGTTCCCAATTTACTTCTAAAACCCAGCTGGCACCGATTTAAAATTTGTTCCCTTTCGGCCCAGGTCCTTATTCTGTTAAACACGACCCTCCCGAGGATCTTTAGAGTGTTATCGATCAGGAGATCGGTCTGTAGCAACTAGGGTTGGATCGGTCTCCTTTTTAAAAATGGGCACATTGATGCTAGTAGACCAGGTGCTTGGGATAAAAGTGCTTGTTAGATTATTAAAAACATTAAGTAAAAGGGGTGCCCAGAAGTCCGGTTCATGTTTAATAAGATCGATAGAAAGCCCATCCGGCCCTGGGGCTTTGTTGCCTACGCTTTGGTGTATGGCATCCTCAACTTCTGACACCGATATAAAAACCCTACTGGCTGAAAGGCTATTTAATATGTCCTCAGTCTGGGGCGGGGTTGTGTAAATCCTAGAAAAATGTACTTCCCATGATTCACTGGTTATGTTGCAACTTAGTGGAGTAAGGGTAAGGCCCATAGATCTCATGGTTTTGACTGCTGCCCAGAAACCGTTTCCGTCGTTGAGTTTAGCGGCACAGGCAAGATTGTCCCAGCGTTCTTTTAGAAGCTCGTCTTTACGTTGCCTGGCTGCTTCTTTATAACGGGATCGTAATAACTTAACAAGGGTTGCATCCCTGGGTGTAGCCGCCAGTGCTACACGGAGTTCTCTGTTTATTCGCGAGCAGGTGCCATTAAACCATCTAGGTTTCTTGCTGGTGTCTAACGCTGGTCTAGAAATCATTTGTTTAATACCAGCGAATAGGCTACTAAATCCCCCAATCTTTGGGTTAAAATCGCTAATTGACAAGTTTCAATGAGCTGTGGGTGTAGTTTTATCATATTAGCAAATAAAACTTTATTATCAATGCCTTTCCAAATTACTCTTAGTTTGTCTGTCGAGACCACTAAATTACTTGCCCCAAGCTCTTTTGCAAGGCTAGGTCTAGAAGGAAATCTAATTGTTGCTAAAATTGGGTTATGGTCGCCCTGCGTAGTGCACAAGACCTCTGCCTTTACTAAAAAATCCTCCAATGAGGCAGATATAAAAACATAGTCAATGGTGGAGGCACTGCCACGACCCCTCTAAGTGGGTATTAGACGATTTTTGTTTTGATGTACATCCGCTATTTCCATCACATTAAGTAAGTTGCAGATGGACAAGTGATCTGATAATTCCATCCCTCTTTTACATAAAGGTTCAAAAGCCAATGAAATGGTGGTTGGGCCATTTTCCTTAGGGAGTCTAGCGTTAAAATCACCTCCCAGACAGATTCCAATCAGTTTATCATACACATTCTGATTTTGTAAATTAACAATAAACTCAAACAAATTAATAAAATTCGTGTTAGGTAATGTTATAAAATCACTGTTATAAAAATTAATAAAACAAATTTCCGCCCCTCGTGTATAAATCATAGCTTGGAATTTATCATTATTTGTCACAAGAGACTTTATGCTCCCACCTGCTGAGATGTTAATCCAGGTTGAGAGTCCACCTGATGGGCGACCTGCTTTAGGACTTGGTACAATACTATTAAGACATGCGAAACCTTCTAAGAATAGTTCCTTTGTGCACCATGTTTCCTGGAACATTAGGATATCATATTTTCGGACTGTATTAACCCAGTCTGTAGTGCATAGCTTGGAAGCTAGGCCTGCAACATTCCAGCTAAGCACCTGCAGGTTTGAATCATCTAGTTCAGGGGTAGCAACGACAGGAGGGTCTAACAAGGGTCCAGTAATAGCAGGTGCAGCTGGTGTTGGAGAGGGAGATAGTCAATCCAGGCTGTCTAAACCAGACAAAGCAGAGAACCTGTTATGCATGGTGTGTGGGGGGATAACAAAGATATTTGGGTCCAGGATTGGTTTATAGAAAAAACCTAGAGGCAGCGACCAAATGAGGGTTGGGAAATTATTATTAAATTCCTGTACTGACAGTAACGATTTTACCAGTAGCGGTCGTCTAAAATTACTAACAATGCAGTCCCCTTTGGTGTTCTTTTGTGAGGGTCCTACCCAGCCCACCCTACGCACCATTAATATCTCACCGACATTTGCCACCCTAAAGCCTTTGTGTTTAACTAACCAATCAACGCTTTTATTCCGCAGTTGATCCCAAGTCTCGGTTTGTTTTTTTCTTAAAGGGGGAACTCCCACTAAGACTAGGACATAGGGACATGCTGCAGGTGGTAGGTTAAGGACATCACTCCTGGGCTCTAGGGGCGGCCCTAAGACATGGTTGTCTGTGATGGAGGTGGCGCTCAGGGTGTTATGCCGCAAGGGGGCCAAAATTGTGGGGTTGTTGGTGACAGAAAGATTGGCTAAAGAAGTGCTGCTATTGTTAGTGTGCACTGTGCATAATAAAGTGTTCTCACTGGAGATAGATTTGGGAGGTAAACTTTCTTTTGTTTTACCGCACATTATACTGACATTTTTAAAAGGGGAGGATATAGAATTCGCGGTTTGCTGTTGCGTGTTTAGATTCTCTACGCCAGAAGGTTTTGGATTTTGAATCCCCCCTGATTTGGTTGTGACTTTGGGTATACTTGTATGTGTGTTTGATTTATTTATCAAAGTCTCCAAACGATCTAGACGTTTCAAAAGGACGTTAAAGTTTTTGTCCACCAGATTTTTCATACGTTCGTATATCATGTCCACTATGGTCTCAGTTAAAATGTCACCAGGTCTGGTGCGAATTGTCGGGGCTATTGTATGCTCAGTTTGCGTGAAACTAGAGTGAGTTACAGCCTCTGGTGGGGTCAGATCAACAATGGTGTCAATTATGACATTATTAGGCTCCGTATTTATTGTGGTCGCCGGAGCAACCGTTCCTTGTATCCATGAGCTCAGGGCTGTGCATTGTGGTTTTGAGCGTGATGGTTGTTTCCTCTTGGAACTGATTGATTTAGCCAAAGTTCTTTTTCTTTTAGCCCCTTTAGTTGTTAGATCTGGGGAGACATCTTTACTTGGAACAATGTCCTTTACAGGGGTCATGGTTTGATTTTCCATAAAGACATCGTTGTCCTTATTACCCTCATTGTTTACCAACTCACAACCACCTCTCTGAATTGGTAAATGTCTGATGGTATTAACAATTATATTTGGTGTTAGGGGAGGGCCAGTACAGTCCTCCTGCTCCTCCCCTTCCATCATAGTGGGTTGAGGTGCTAGCAGTCCCAGGGATAGTCGCCTTTCTGTTAACTCAATTTCTGTTGAGACGATGTTGACTGCCCTTTCTAGCATGCTGTCTATGGTAGTGGTGGTGGTGGGACAAGAGCTTGGTGTGGTGGTGCGTTTCCCCATGTCGCAATGTCTATTTAGCACTCACCTAAATCCGTCAGCACAGCTACTTCGGCAACACCTCTCGGGGGTGGCCCAGCCCGGCCTCTTCAGGCCTCTGACGGGCGCAGACGGGCCCGCCCTTGGCCCGGGCTTTACCCGCGCGCGTCCCGCGCTGCGAGAGCCCTGGCCCCTTCTTAAACGCCTCCTGGCGCTTCAAACGCGGTGCGCGGCGTGCGCACCACGAAGGATGATGGGGGTTGTAGTCCCCAGCAACAGCGATGGTGTGGCCCGGCAGGAATCAGAGGTCCCCGGCAGCAGCAGCGGTATCGCGGCCCAACCGCGATGAAAGTAACGAGCTCCCGCGCTGCGGGAGCCCTGGCCTCTTCTTAAACGCCTCCTGGCGCTTCAAACGCGGTGCGCAGGGTGCGCACCACGAAGGATGATGGGGGATGTAGTCCACAGCGATGGTGTGGCCTGGCAGGAATCAGAGGTCCCCAGCAGCAGCAGCGGTATCGCGGCCCAACCGCGATGAAAGTAACGAGCTCCTATTTAGATTTATAGGAACTACACAACATGGTGCCGCCAACGTTGGTTTGGTTGTTCTTTAATGGTCAAATCTGAGTAGTTCAGTCGTGCTTTCTCAGAGACCCCTTATCACGTATACCCAGAGACGAGTGGGAAGGGAAAAATCCGCCGCAGCTGAGTATGCATTTCCTATGTATTGGCTGTAGGTTTATTCAAGCTTGAAGGATAAAGGTTCCCTATTGTGCATAAAACCTTATTTCATTTTCCTTGAAACTCTTTCAACAATGTCTGTTGAAGAGAACTCTGCGCCAGCATTGCAAGCAAAAGCAGCGGGGATGGGGGGCAGGAAGGTGCTATAAAGATTTCAGTAAATTTCAGAAATGCACTTACTTTAAAATTAGCAGAATATGGAATCCCAGCATTAGGTGGGACCGTAACATTCGTGATTGAGGCACACAAGTCCTTCAGGACAGAGGTATTCTATTCATGGGTCAAATTCCCACTTGCAGACGCACGCACAAAAGCATTTAATTCCTACACTCCAGTTGAAACACCAGAAGAATACTGTTCGTATGAGGACATTGAAGTTCCGCTCACTTACAAGGAGCATATAAACTGTTTTAAAGGTACCCTCCCACACACCACAGAAAAAGTAAGACTCGGTATGCTCAGCAGAGACGGAGCAACTTGGCCGGTCCTACCGGCTTACACACCGCATCCAGACATTGACACATTGCCAATCTCAGACTTACGTCCACTTCACAAAGAAATAATAAAACTTTACAGAAATCTGACACAGTGTGTTGTGAGAACACTCACACTTCAACCTACAAGGGTTACACCAGCAGATCAACTGCAAGGGACTGCAACTAAATCACCCCACAAACGCTGATTGCAGTTATGGGAAGAATGCCCACCAAACGTGAGCAAATGCCATTCTGCATGGCATCGAAAATTACACAGTTGGACGCAGTGTTTTCACACACAAGCCTACAAGAAAAACACAGAATAATGACAATAGGCTTGCCGATGGGGATAGCTCCTCCGATAGAGGACTGTACCTCTTGGGGTACAGTTTTCGCTGCCATCTACACCAGAACGAATGGTATCCCCTCAATAGCTGTGATACCAGAAGTATTTAGACAAATACAGAATGAGTATGGAGCAGAACCTGCTCTAAACCTTGGGAAGAAATTATTAGGCAATTTTTCCCAGGTATCTACAATTTTGTTGACAAACATAAAAGCCTTAGAAATATGGATAACAATAAAAAAAACCTGACCGGTATCTGTATACTGATGCACGTTCCTCTTGTTCCTTTCAGGGTTCATCAAAAAATTCTGAGAGGGAAGGACGGTCAGATTAGAGATCAGAAGAACGAACAAAGTCCAGAGATACACATCGTACTTCGGACTATAATATCAAAAAAGAAGATAAACCAAAATCAAAACCTGAATTTAACAAGAAGAAAGTAGCTGGCCTTAAAATAAGAAATGCCCATGCTGCTAAGGACTCAACGAACAGGGAATGGCTCTGACGATGCTAGACAGCACAGCAGAAGTAACAATAGCTCGCCAGATCCTGATGGAATTTCTGGTGACAGCGGCGTTGAATGAACATATCACGGTGGAGACACCTGATACTAGGGTAAGTGTCCCACACCCGTTATACGAAATAACACTCCAAATGGAGGGGGACAAACTCTTTTGGGAGAACCTGAGTTTTGGTTATGACATCCTTTTGGCTGAAAAAGATTGGCCACCTGAGTTCGTAATGGATTGCCCAAAAGGAGAAATGGTAATTCTACCAGCTTTCTATGACCATGTTCCAGAATCACTAAAACACTCATACGCGCAGGAGTGGGCGGTAGCATTAGCTCCTGCATTATACCGCAATCATGTAGGGTGGGATGCTGAGTCGGCTCCCCATGAAATCCCAGAAAAAAATATTCCAACTCCACAGAGACAGTACCCAATAAAACATGACATGAGAAAAACAATTCCGGGAGATCTTAGGTCAACTTGAATACCAAGGTGTAATAGAGAATTGCACCTCTTCCATGAATAATCCTTTGTTTCCCGTAATGAAACCCGATAATTCATATAGTTTAGATTTAGACAACAGGCATTTGAACACATGCACAAAGACATTTGCAGTACAGAATGCACACAGTGCAGCATTGATGAATCACATTGTGCGGAAACAATCCAAAACAACACTAGATATCTCAAATGGATTCTTCTGCCAAAATATAGCGCCTGAAAGCAGATATTTGTAGCATTTTCAGCCCCGGGCTCTCAGCGTCAATTCTGTCGACTGCCCCAAGGGTATAAGAATAGCCCCGGGTTGTTCTCAGCAAGGCTAACCGAGTTGCTTCAAAATTTTGATGAGGAGGCATTGTCCTATGTAGATGATATTTATCTGACGGATGATGAATTATTGGATCACTTGACCAGGGTAAACAACATAATTTTGGGATTTGCCTCTGTGGGCTATAAATGTAACTTTAAAAAATCAAAAATTGCCCACCTCAGTGTCCTAGTTTTGGGATATGAGCTTTCAAGTGAAGGGAAAAGCCTGGCAGCTATCTTTTTAGAAAAGTGTGCGCTGCTTCAACCTCCAAAGACTCTGAAGAACTTACAATCCATTTTAGGATTCCTACATTTTGGCAGAACATACATTTTAGATTACGCTGAAAAAGTAAAACCCTTCTACGACTTAATCAGACCTGATTTCTCAATTCACCATTTGGTACAGGAAAACACAGGAAATCCTTAATTCCTTACAAGCTGACATATCTGATAGAGACTTCTAGCTACAGATTCCTTACCTTTGAATTCCCCAGGCGTCCGGCTGGATCCGGAAACTTTTGCTGAGCAATACCCCTTGCGCGTGATGTCGGGTGGCTCCATTCGGCTCCACGTGACGTCGTTGATGTCGGTTATGACGAGGTGGTGCCTACATAGGCACCACCCAGGCGCGCGGACGTCAGTTCTTTTCTTTCCGCGCCAGTTAAGCGCCGATCCGGGAACAGCTACCCCTCTGCCGCTTTTTGGCAGGCTTTTTTCTCGACTTTTGTCGACATTTTTTGAGTAAGCGACTTCGTGTGCGAGGGTTGTCTGGTAGGAAGACATGTTTTAAACCATGCAGGACTTGTTCCCGCATGATATCGGTTACCGATCCCCACCGCGTACGTCTGTGGTGTCTTGAACGCGACCACAGTTCGAAGTCGTGTTTAGACTGTCGGGCGATGGCTCCAAAGACCTTGAACGGGCGATGAAGTTGCTCGCGGCCCAGCAGTCGACACCACTAAGCGAGACTCCGAGGAGGTCACGGTCCCGTTTGAAGAAGAGGAGGTCGCTGGACCGCTCACGGAGCCCTAGGTCCTCTTCCTCCCATTCGAGGTCATGTGGACACTCGGGGAAGAGGCACAACAACAAGAAGAAGTCCAAGCGGACTTTGACTTCACCTCAACTGGCGTCCATCGTCGAGAGAGCTAAGGAGCACCGACGCTCTAGGCACAGTTCTGCGGAGCCTGCGTCGACTTCGCGCCTCCCTCCCTTTCCGGGAGCCGGAGCAACTCCCGCTCAAATTAAAGAGTTTTACGAGGCCATGCACCCCATATTTGAGCGGAACGACCCTGTTGGTGAGCCCTCGGGCCCCGCGCGGTCGGATGGGGCCCCATCGGGTTCGACGCCGTCGGCTTCAGCAACGGCGCCGGTGGGGCCTCAAGGATCCGATCTCGGATCCGGATTGACGCCGGTCGTACCAGCGTCGAACCTGAAGTCTGTGCCTGCGGCGTCGCCGATTCCCGTCGGTGACGCAAGCCCCATCCTCATCCTCAACGACACAGCTGGAACGGCGTCGAGCGACGCCGATTCCGACGTCGACAGAACCCAGGGGTTCTATGTTGTTGCCTGAGCACTTTGTGGACGTGCTGGGCTCAGGAGAGGAATGGGAGGAGTCTGGAGACCCACGAGAGAACCAGGATGTCTCTGAGGAGACTATGGACTGGTATGGGGAACTTGGGGAATCCAGTGGTCTGGATACTTCCCCAGACACTGGCATGCTCTCTCCTCCTACAGTGGCTACGGAGGAAGGGGCGTCCTATGCCATGGTGGTTAAGAGGGCAGCTGAGGTCCTTGGACTGGAGTTGCCCTCAGTGCAGGTCAGGACTAATCTCCTGACCGTAGTGCTTCAACCTGGGGCTTCCACCTTTGAACCCCTATTGCCCTTTAATGAGGCACTTACGGACGTCCTTCAAGGAACATGGTCCAAACCTAGCACAGGGGCTCCTGTGAATAGGACGATTGCACGCTGCCATCACCCAGCTCCGGGCGACCCAAAGTTCCTCAGCCAACACCCCACCCCAGAAAGTTTGGTGCAGGCCTCTACTTCCCAGGGTGCATTCCCTTCCGCCCCTACGGATAGGGAATCCAATAGACTGGACTCATTTGGGAAGAAGATGTTTTCTTCCTCCAATCTAGCATTGCGGTCGGTGAATACTGCATACTTATTGGGCCGTTTCTCCCACTCTCTTTGGGAGACGGTTGTGCAGGTACTGCCACAAGTCCCGGAGGAGGCCCAGGCTGTGCTCACCCAAGCTGTCCAGGACTGGAGGGATGCTGCTAAATTCGCCATACAGTGTGGTTTGGATACGACCGATTCGCTGGGCAGATCAATTTCAACTACGGTGGCCTTGAGGCACCACGCGTGGCTTCGTACAACTGGCTTCTCTGGGGATGTCCAGGCCAATTTGATGGACATGCCCTTTGATAGAACCCGTCTTTTTGAGGAAAAGGCAGATTCGGCCCAGGTCAGGTTCAAGGACTCTCGAGCTACGGCCAGATCCTTGGGCCTCTCCTCCACTCCTCGTGGCCAATCTTCTTTCGCCCCTTTCGTGGCAACCGAAGGGTTTTCCAGCCGCGTCAGCCCTATCCCAGCCACCGTCCCGCACAGACTGCCCAAGCCGTGCGTGGTCGTGGACGCAGTACATTCCATCCTCGGAATGGAGGCCTGAAGTAGTCTACCTCACTGCCCCCAGCAGCCGCAGCCTCCAAGCACTCCTAGGCTGATTCTACAGGGCCACACTACTCCAGTGGGTGGGAGAATTCGTCATCATCTCCCCCGCTGGAGATCTATAACAACGGACAAGTGGGTCTTGCAGATCGTCCAAGGCGGCTATCGCTCGGCGACACGTTTCGTCGCGAGTGGAGCTCGGGCCTGTTGTACGTCTTTCCGCCCATACCACTCCTGCCCAGGAGTTCTGAAGAAGATCAGGAGCGACCGGGCCCAAGTCATTCTTGTGGCGCCGGACTGGGCAAGGAGAGTCCGGTATCCAGAGCTTCTGAGCATGAGTGTTGATCCTCAGAAGATCCTCCCGAAGGGGCAGCCTGATCGGTCGCAGCAGCAGGGGAGGGTTCTCCACCCGAACCTGTCAACTCTGCGCCTCCATGCGTGGAGATTGAGTGGCGGCAGTTGATGGCCTTTGACCTTCCTCCCGAAGTCTGTAATGTTACTCTGGCGGCCAGGCGGCCCTCCACTAAGTTGGTATACGCCTGCCGTTGGCGGAATTTTGTATTATACTGTACAGAAAGGTCTGTTGACCCTCTTTCTACTGTCCTTTTGTTCATTCTAACCCTTGCCCAGCAGAGCTCTGCTTTGGGAACTCTCAAGGGTTACCTTTTTGCTCTGTCTGCTTTTTTGCGTCTGCCAGATCAGCCCTCTCTCTTTAAATCTCCTATTGTTAATAGATTTCTGAAAGGGTTGGTTAATTTATTTCCACCTTCACCCTTTGTTATGCCACAATGGGACCTTAATTTGGTCCTCACTTATCTGATGTGTGCTCCTTTCGAGCCTTTGCACAATTGTCCCCTCCGGCTGTTGGCCATCAAAATAGCCTTCTTAGTAGCGATTACATCAGCTCGGAGGGTGAGTGAATTGCAGGCGTTATCGAGCACGCCCCCTTATTTCATGTCCTTTCCGGACAAGGTGGTGCTTCGCACCAGGGCATCATTCTTACCAAAGGTTGTGACCCCATTCCATCTGGGTCAGTCCATTGCTTTGCCCAACTTCTTTGCTCCCCCACATCCCTCCACCGAATGAACCCAAAAAGAGCGTTGTCGTTCTACCTTGACCGCACAAAAGAGTTCCGGGTGGATGACCAACTCTTTGTGGGGTATGTGGGCGAAAAGAAGGGAAAGGCTGTGCAGAAAAGAACCATCTCTCGCTGGGTTGTTTTCTGCATTAAAATCTGCTATGCCTTGGCGAAGAAGCAGCCCCCTGAGGGATTAAGGGCCCATTCCACCAGGGGAAAGGCTGCAACTGCGGCCATGGCACGGGGTGTCCCAGTTCAAGACATCTGTCAGGCAGCAACGTGGGAATCATTGCACACGTTCGCAAAACATTATTGCCTTGATGGTAAAGTGCGCAGGGAGGGGCACTTTGCCCGCTCAGTCCTGCAAGACTTTTTAGTCTAGCTCATGAGTCCGCAACCCACCGCCGGGATGGTATGACTCGGGTATCTGATTCAAAGGTAAGGAATCTGCAGCTAGAAGTCTCTATCAGATGAACAAGTTACTTACCTTCGGTAATGCATTATCTGGTGGAGACTCTATCTAGCTTCAGATTCTTTACAGCCCCACCCATGTCTCCCCGCTTTGCTGACTGATGTTGTAGGTCTAGGGTTTCTCCCCTTTCAGGGCCCTAGTTTTGCACACGTTTTCGTCAGTCACTTTGTGGCTCTGCGCTTCTAGCGTGGAAAAAACAAAAAGTACTGACGTCCGCACGCCTGGGTGGTGCCTATGTAGGCACCGCGACATCCTAATCAACGCTGCCGCCAACGACGTCACGCGGAGCTGAATGGAGCCACCCGACGTCGCGCGCAAGGGGTATTGCTCAGCAAAAGTTTCAGTATCCAGCCTGATGCCTGGGGAATTCAAAGGTAAGGAATCTGCAGCTAGATAGTCTCTACCAGATAATGCGTTACCGAAGGTAAGTAACTTGTTCGATAGCTTCCAAACACTTACACACTTGTGTAAACACTAAAAATTTGGTGATCCATGTAGTCGCGGGTAAATCCGGGTACACTTACCTGACCTTCAATGAAGGCGAAACAGTACCAATTGCATACAAATCTCATCTGTACACAAACTGTGAAATGTGCTTTGCATCCACTAAAAAGATTTTAACAGCAGTACAGACTGCTGTAGTGAGAGAGAGAGCACTGGCACAGGGGAAATTAATAATTGTAACTCAGATACCGGCCTTAGAGGCTGTCACAAAAGCTAGCGTTCCAAACGCAAAAGCACTGCATCCACAATGGATACAGTGGGCTAATTCTCTCACTGCAACATATGTGGACTGCAAATTTGATTCAACAGTAAAAACTCAAGCATTTCTGCAGTACGAACAAGAAAATCCTCTCCCGAATGAAATGATGCCTCTAGATCAATTTGAATACATTATTTACACTGACGGATCTGCTCAGCCTGCCGTAGAAAGTAAAAAGCATTACAGCGCAGCATGTGCGATTTGTAAAGGGTCGTATGCGGGAGAGCAAGTTCCGTCCTAGCAATATGCAGACTCAGTCTCTGGGAGATTGCACTGCTCAGCTGGCAGAACTAAAAGCCCTAGTACTGGCACTCAAAAGTACGGATCGAGAATTCCCTTATTGTGTGCGATTCATTTTATTGTGTCCAGTCATACAATGAATATCTTCACTACTGGGGTCAGAATGGTTTTAAAGACTCAAAAGGTTGTTCAATAAAGCATAAGTTGCTTTGGGAACAAGTGGCAGACCTGAAAAAAGGCTTGCCGCGGGCTCACGTGATTCATACGCTGAGTCATCACAACGTTTTGGCATGCACGTTGAAGGGAATTCTTTGGCTGATGAAGCCGCCAAGGCAACAGTATGAACTGCTGCCGTAGCTGCAATCACTTGTTCAAAAACAAGGATAGACAGACAGATAATGGTTGCTGTTGTGGCTTCACGCAAAAACAGCACAGCCTTGCCAAAAGGCTTTCCACTCAAGTACTCCTACAAGTTAGATGCGCAAAATATCCCGTATGCTCCATTTTCAGGAGTGGGGGTGTTAGAACTGGGGGTCTCTAGTTGGCAATGGTATACACCTTTGTCCAAATAGGGACCCTTGCTTCTAAGTCAGGGAAAGGGGATTACACTCCTGGATAACCCCTGCTCACCCCCTTGGTAGCTTGGCACAAGCAGACAGGCTTATCTCAGAGGCAGTGTGTTAAGCATTTGTGAACACATACAGTAATACAGTGAAAACACTACAGATGGACACCACACAGGTTTTATAAAAATAAGTATTCTTTATATAGACTTAAAACAAGACCACAAACGACAAAAATTCACAATACTGTACTTAAAATAGACTTAAAGATGGTAGAAGTAACTTAGTTCAAGTTGATGATAAATGCGACACGTTTCTCACAAAAGTACCTTGGATGCGTAACGCAAAACAAACAAAGGGTCCGCAGGGAGGGCGATGCGGCGAGCAGGCGCCTCGATGCGATGCGACGATCCGGTGCGATGCAATGCGATGAGAGTGCGCCCTTGATGCGATGCGACGGTGTGAAGACGATGCGTGCACGCCCGACGGCCGTGCGGCAAACGCTGTACTTTGGAGCCGCGACAGGCCCTGCGACACGCTTCTCCGGTGATGCGACGGCAGGCAGCTGCGACAGCGACACACTTATCCGGTGATGCGACGGCGACCCTTGCGGTGGCGACACGCTTCTCCGGGGATGCGACGGCAGGCAATTGCGACGAAGACACGCTTCTCCGGTGATGCGACGGCAGGCAGCTGCGACGAAGACACGCTTCTCTGGTGATGCGGCGGCGACACGCTTCTCCGGCGATGCAACGGCTGCGATAGCGACACGCTTCTTCTCGTTGAGTCGCGCTCCCAGCGACACGCAGGCTTCTGCAGACAGAATCCCCAGCAAGGGAATTCAGAGGGGAGCTGGTGGTGAAATCTTTTGTCCCTGAGACTTCAGCAGGAGGCAAGCACAAGTTCAAGCCCTTGGAGAAATATTCTGCAAGATGATGAAAGTTCTTTGAAAGTTCCTTCTCCTTTCCTTGGCAATGAAGACCACTGCAGGCCAACCCAGCAAACAGCACACTGGCAGAGGGGCAGTCCAAACTCCTGCAGCTTCCTTGGTTCTTCTCCTTGGCAAAGGTTTGTCTTGTTGTTCCAGAAGTGATCTAAAGTTCTGGGGTCTATGTCCCCCTTATTATACCCATTAATCCTTTGTCTCTGAAGGCAGAGAGTGTCTGTACCTAGTCCAAACCAGTTCTGGGTGCATTCGGCTAGTGCACAACTTCTTCCTTTGTCAGTGTGGGCCAGGGTCATCAGACACACCACAGGAGGTGGAGCCAGCATTGTGGAAGGCAGGCACAGCCCTATTCAGGCCCAGGTGCTACTCCTCCCACCACTCCTCATGCAGATAGGTCTATTCAGCCTAGTGCTGACTCACCCTGTTTCCTGGAGTCCCCCAGCCCCTGTCACTCACAAAACCAGACATACAATACACAAGCTAGCAGAGGCAGGCTGGATGGTTAGGCAAGAAAATACCTACTTTCTAAAAGTGGTATTTTCAAACACAGAATGTTAAAACCAACTTCACTAAAATATGTATTTTATCATTCTGAGTTCAGGCATACTAAATTCGCTTTTCTACCATGTTCCCTGGGTCAGTTAGGATTATAAGATTTTATAATCAAACTGCCCATTCTGGCCTATGGGGACAGGTAGCCTTGCAATAGTGAAAAACGAAATTGGCTGTAATTCACCATCAGGACATGCCACACACACCAGGGCATGTCCTACCTTTTACTACAATGCACCCTGCCCTTGGGCCTACCTTAGGGGTGGCTAACATGTAGAAAAGGGAAGGTTTAGGGACTGGTAAGTGGGTGCACTTACCAAGTCGACATGGCAGTACTAGACTGCACACAGGCTCTGCAATGGCAGGCCTGAGACACACTTTACAAGCTGCTTCTGTGGGTGGCACAACCAGTGCTGCAAGCCCACCAGCAGCATTTGATTTACAGGCCCTGGGCACCCATGGTGCACTATACTAGGGTCTGACAAGTAAATCAAATAATCCAATCATGGAGTCACTAATCCATACATCAATTTACAATAGGGAGCACTTGCACTGTGGCACTGAATAGCAGTGGCACAGTGCCCAAAGCATCTAAACCAGCAACACATATCAAAAACAGAGGAGGCAATCAGTGAAAAAATGGAAGGGAGACTCATGCCAATGGTACCAGGTCTAACAGGGGGATGGAGTAATACCAAACATGGATCGCAGATTAGGTTTAATTCTAGATGCACACGAGGGTCTGGGTTCAACACACACAGAGATTACTGTGACAGTTTCTCTTTTGAAACAACGCTATTGGTGGCCAGGTTTAACAAAAAAGACAAAAGCATTTGTCCTTAAGTGCTACATCTGTCAGCAGATGAAGGGTTCCACTGTAGCACGTCCACCGCAAACACCACTACAGATATCAGACAGACCTCTCGCTTGTGTCTATTTGGACCACTGCGGTCCCTTACAATCTTATGGGGCTTACAAGTATATCTTGGTGGCAGTGGATTCATGCTCTAGATTCCTGTGGGCTGACGCCAAACTGTTCTACAGGATTTGCAAGTCTTTATAGGGACATATACGCAATTGACACATTACATTCTGACCGTGGCGGGGGGCGCTAGAGGGCGCCAGGCAAGATGGCCGCACTTTAGTGCAGCTCGGCCCGGTGGATCACCAATCCAACTAAAATCCGCTTAATATTGCTGCATTGACGCCTCCAAACGGCTGCCCTGCATCGTGTTTGCGCCCTACAGCCGGTGGGGAAACAGCGGCTCCCTGCTGGCACTGTGGCGGCTGTGATTTGCAATCTGTGAAACGCCTGGTGAGCTACAACATGGCGGCCGCCGCTGCCTGATGGGGAGTCTCATTGCTATTGCTGCCCTGTGTGCCTTTAACTGCCGGCGAGCAGGTGGGACCTGCGAGTGACGACCCTATCTGCCGGAGGGTGTTGTGGCCGCCCTCCTGTGTCGCCTTGGGAGTGGCGGCGGTGACGGCTCATTTTCGCACTCTTTTCCACTGACCAGCGGGCCGTTGTGCGGTGAGGTGGCCTGCCACGGCCCACCCACACGGGAACATTTGCTGCTGCATTAATCAACGGGATCTGCGGCGGAGGCAACATTACCTGCCCTCGCCTGACGTGTGAAGCAGAGGGGCCCCTGACATCGGCAGCTGAGCTCTAGAGGGCCTGGGGTGCCGCGGCCTACCTCGCTGCACATCCCGGTGCAGACCCTGCCTGGCCCCCTGCCGGAGACGCAACTGACTCCTGCTGTGATCGGACCGTGGATCGAAGGGCTGCCGACGCCAACCACGGGCGGTGGTGAGTGGGGTGCGGCCGGGCTCCTTGCCTTCAGCTGCGATGGTGGGTGGGGGCGGGAGCGTACGGCCGCGCTTTGCGAGCTGCGGCCTGTGAGTGAGGCGATGAGGTGATTGGCGACTGTGTGTTCCTGCGCGGCCCTGAACAGCTTCCATTTCTCGACCGGGCCTGGGAGGCTACCCCCCCCCTTACAGTGTGCATTGACTCATACCTACGCTACCTCCCTCCTCTCCGCGCCGGATGCATCCGGGCCTCCCGCGCTGGTGGCAGTGAGCTTGTATGCCACATCAGAGCTGCTGGATGTGTACTGGTTCCTGATCGCACGTTGGCTGCAACCTGCTGGTGGAATCGGAGGGACGTGGACAACTCTGCGGAGGCCATTAGGCTGTGCTGCCTTACACCTCACGTGCCTGGTGTTTGCTAGATCTTACCTGGGACTGGCCTGCTGCTGATTCTTGTTACATTGACTTTCTCCAGTGGGTGGTTGGGTTCTGGTGAACTCAGTTTGGCGCTGGAACCTGCTGTGCGGTACGCCTGCGCCCGCTGGCTGTGGTGCATGTGCCTCTGTGGCCCGGCTGCGGTGGTGTAAGGCCCTTATTCGTCTTGCTTTTGACAGCCATGTGTAGAACCGACAAGACGCAGCCTCGCCTCACGTTTGAGACGCGAAAATCCACAAAGTTGCAGCACAGGGCGGCCTCGGAGGCAGACGCCCAGGGAGAAGGCCCCTCCACACTGGAAGCAACTCTGCTCGCCATGCAGAAGAGTCTCCAATCCATCGAAGGGACTATGGCGTCGGTAAATCACAGACTGGACCATATGTCATCCCAACTGGAGAAGCAGAATGCGAGAATGGGGGAAATAGAGCAGCGCGTCTCCACAAACGAGGATGGTCTTAGCGAGGTGACTGACAAGGCGCTCCACATGGAAAAGGTTTTAGCGCTTATTCAAGCAAAGAACGAGGATTTGGAGGCCCAGTCGCGCCGCAATAACATCCGCATTACAGGCCTTCCTGAATCCACCAATACCGGCAGGATGGAGACCTTTATCGAGACTCTGGTCAATGACATCTTTGGCCCTGAGAACCTCTCTCCTATGTTCATAGTTGAGCGAGCCCATCGTTCGCTGGCAGCGTGGCCGGTTCCAGGAGCCCCACCTCGCCCGTTAATTGCCCGCCTACTGAACTACCGAGACCGGGATGTCATCTTGCGGCTTCCGAGAGAAAATGGCACACCCACCAGGGGAACGCACTGTCTTTTTTCCCTGACTTTACGGTGGGCGTTCAGTCGGCGAGACAAGAGTTTGGCGCAGTTAAAAAAAATTCTTGCAGACGGAGGGTATTCCCTATGCCATGCTGTACCCCGCCCGGTTGCGAGTGGGCCTGGATGGGGATTGTAAAATCTTAACGTCCCCCAATGCGGCCATGGACCATGTCAAGAAGTTGAAGCGTAGACGGTCCGAGACGCCCGTGGATCAGGACGACGGGGAGCAGTGATTGTGCATCTGTGGCTGCTCTATAACAGTGGTCCCTGCTCGGCAGATTCGACAGGCTTGGCATTTCACGCTGGGCCCTTATGCTTCGGATGTCGCCTGGTTATAATCACGTTGACTATTACCTGTTGATTGTTGCTGTATTGTCTATGCTCTGCATTTTCACCCTTCTTTATTGCAGGATCCATTTGCGCTGGTGGTGGCAGACTCCGCCCCTGGCTCTCTTGGTGGGCATGGTCCTCACTTAATATGCTGTGCAGTGCTATTCCCCCTTTTCTTTTGGCACACGGCATAGGTGGCGGGTGGATGGCTGCGGCTGCCTTCAGATGTCTCTCTTGTTGCCTGTGCTTATACGCTGGTTGTTCATACTGTAATGTATTGTACTCCCTGCTCTTTCCTCCTCCGGTGAGATCTCTTTTGCGGACACTCCCTGAGGCCCCCAATCATTCAAGCTAGCCACCTTGTAGCGACGGCAACAACTGTTGGACTGGATGTATTCGATGCAATGTATTTTGGTATCTGTTCGTACATCCTCACTCATGTCTTTGCCCCGATCAGCCACCTCCTACTACGTGGGAGGCTAGTAGCACTCTGGTGTTCCCCCCATGGGTGTTCCCCAAAGAACGTTACGCTCATCTTTTTTCCCATGTTGGGGATTGTTTATGTTGGGATGGGATGGCTTTGGCAAGTTTGGGTCGCTGAAGTGGGTGGGGGGTGGACTGGGTGGGCCTATTGGCACTTTCATCTTGTAATTTCAGTGTACCTCTATGGCTTGGTTCCCATGCTTTATCTCACACCACTGATAGCATCTAGTTTGCGAGTCCATGGGCAGTAACATAAAGTTCCTTACCTGGAACGTGCGTGGCCTAAATAGCCCCAAGAAGATACGATCTGTTCTGGCACACTTTGACAGACTGGACGTCCAGGTGGCGTTCTTACAAGAAACACATCTTACACAACACTCTGAAAAGGCGGTTGGCGCCCGCTGGGCGGGGCTCAGGGTTGCTTCCTCTTATTCATCTTACGCTCGGGGGGTGATGATCTTGGTGAAGAAAGGGGTCCCGTTCACTGTGCTCCGCACGGAGACAGACACCCAGGGCAGGGTAGCGCTGGTTCATAGTCATCTCGGTGGTGTGGGGGTCCTTCTGGTGAATGTCTATGGCCCAAACGTTGACGATCCTTCCTTCTTCACAGATGTTTGGTGCCGCATCTCCAGCTTCCCTCCGGCTGAATTGCTCTGGGGTGGTAACTTTAATGCCTGCCTCAATGGGCAGCTAGACAGACAGGGTAGCGTGGCGACACGACACAGGCAGGCAACTGAGGAGTTACTGGGTTTTCTCGATGCGGGAGCTGTACGGGATATTTGGCGCATGCGGCACCCTGGTACACGCGAAAGTACATTCATCTCCACAGTGCATTGCACATGGTCCCGCTTGGACTATTGGCTTCTCTCGGAGATGGCATGCACTTGGGTTATTGACGTTCACCACCTGGCCAAAACTCTGTCAGACCACTCCCCAGTGCTGTTAGAGATGCAGGCCCCCGCTTGCGAGCGCCCCCCGTTTCAATGGCGACTGCAGCCCTCTTCCCTTACAGACCAGGTGTTCAGGTGCACAGTTGGCGCGGGCATTGGTAACTTTTTTAAAGAAAATGCCGGTTCAGTGGATAGTGCTTGGGTCTTGTGGGAAGCATTTAAGGTAACCATCAGGGGCATCTGCATGGGGGCACAGTCCGGGGTTTTGAAGGATCTGCGTCACCGAATAAACAAACTGGCGGATGAAATCTCTGCACTGGAGCGCACATACGCCCAAAATCCAGCCTCCAACCTTCTAGCCACTATACGGGAGTTGGTAACTGAACATAATGATACAGTGAATCAGGAGCTGGCACATAGGTCACGGCGCTACACTGCTCGTTACTATGGTGAGGGTGGTCGCCCTAGTCGCTCGCTGGCTCAGAAGCTAGCTGCACCGCGTAGCCAGGACTACATAACAGAAATGCTAGACCCTGAGGGGATGGCACACTATACTTCCTCTGAATTTAGTGAGGTGGTGCTGGACTTCTACTCCAATCTCTATGGGGAGCGGGCGCAGGCGCCGGCTGCCGATATACATGCGTATTTAGACGATTTCGCACTGGGGTGGCTGTCCCTCAACCAACGTGAATACCTCACACAGCCCTTTGACATGGAAGATGTAAAACCGGCCATTATGTCACTGCCTACGTGTAAGGCTGCGGGCCTGGATGGACTCCCTAGTGAGTTCTACAAGGCGTATGCAGATGACCTTGTGCCCAGACTTCTAGACGTCTTTGCGGAGGCGTATGACAGTGGTAGTCTTCCCCCCAACGTTAAAAGAGGCCCTACTAGTCATGCTTCTTAAGCCGGATAAGCCTGCTAATCGGTGCGATTCCTACCGCCCCCTCCATCATCAATATAGATGCCGAAATATTGGCGAAAATGATCGCCAGTAGGCTTCAACCCCTTATCCCTAATCTGGTTCTCCCGGATCAGTTGGGATTTGTCCCCGCCCGTTCGGCACACAATTTGCGCACGGTATTCTCCACCCTGCATTATTTCGAGGCTGACTTTCAGGCAGTGGCTGTGCTACTAGAAGCATGCAAAGGCCTTCGATTCTCTGCAGTGGGAGTTTATGTTTACAGTCCTGCTCAGAATGGGATTACCGCCCTTTTAAAAAAAAATGGATTCACTTGCTATACGAGGCGCCTCCGGCACAGGTGCGGGTCAATGGCTGGGTCTCCACTGCGTTCCCTATCAGGCGAGGCACGCGGCAGGGCTGCCCCCTGTCACCGATGTTTTTCGCGCTGGCATTGGAACTACTGGCTTGCAAGCTCCGCCAATGCCATGCTCCGGCAGCGTTGCGCTTTAGACAGCGTCCATTGGTGGTTTCAATGTACGCCAATGATATGCTCCTGTATGTCCGAGAACCTGAAACACATCTCCCAGGATTGCTTCGTGAGTATATCAAATTCGAACGTTTCTCAGGGCTAGGCATAAACTGGGCAAAATCGACGGTATTTCCGCTAACTGTAGGTACGCAGCGCGTGGAACTGGACTTCACATTAACTTGGGCCACTGACCCAGTCAAATATTTAGGGGTATGGCTACACAGGGACCCTGAGGTGGTTGTTTCTGAGAATTATGGCCGTGCCCTGACCCACATCTCTGATCGTGCAGTACGATGGGCCCAACTCCCGCTCTCCTTAGCTGACCGCATTGCCGTGGTCAAAATGACATTTCTGCCCAAACTACTTTATTTGTTTATTAATATTCCTATCCGTCTCAATCTCGCGGTGTTCCGCTCTATTCAGTCAGTACTGCTGTCCTTTGTGTGGGGTGGCAAGAAGCCCCGATGCAGCTGGGAGGTGCTGGTGTTGCCGTTCGAGCGGGGAGGTTTTGAGGCCCCTGACATGCGCTTATACTATCTTTGTGCACAGGCCCAGTTTGCTCATTATTGGTTCTTCCCGCAGCGCTTCCAACCGCACGTAGCTATTGAGGCCGATGCTGTTCTTCCGCTAGCCCTCGTCGCAACAACCTTGTCTGGTGGCGTTGGTGGACTCCGGACTGAAATTAATCCTGCACTTTGCACCACATGGGCGTGGAAGATGCTTGCGGCACGTGCAAAATTGCAATATCCCTTCGCCCCGACATTGCCACTCGCTGCGCACCTGGATATCTCTGCTGCACAAGAGCCAGCTGCTCTCAAAACATTAGGTACGGTGGGAATAACACACGTAGGGGATCTTTATAAACCTGGCCGATTCAGATCTCGCTCTGACATACAGGGTGGCAGGGATCAAGGGTTAATGCTGGGGTTCACTTATGTGCGCGTGCGGGAGGCGATGCGTACCATCTATCCCAACTACCCAGAGGAACCCAAGCCGCTATTGGCCCTGCAGGCGGTGCTGGCGGGGGCGGGTCGCACAGGCCTGATAACGAAACTGTATAATGCAGCTCTTAGGGAACGAGAACAGCTTGATTCCCCTTCCTATAGTAAATGGGTGGCGCTATTGGGTACCTCTTTGTCGCCGGATATGTGGAGGTTCTGTTGCGCTCTGACTGGCCGGCTAACGGCAAACTGTAACCTCTGCATCATCCATTTTAAATACCTGCTCCAGTTATACTATACCCCGCTTCAACTGATGCGCTTTAGATTGCGGGAGAGCGCTTGCTACGTATGCTGTGGGCAGGGGGATGCGGGCTGGGGGATGCGGGCTTCTTGCATCTAGCATGGAGCTGTAAAGGTATAAATAGTTTTTGGGAAAAGGTTACGAATTTGCTCACGAAAGTGGTGTCGGAGCCAGTGCTCTGTACCCCTGAGGTTTGCCTATTGGGCTGGTTAAAGACACTTAAACCTTTTAATCGCAGATTGGTGGCTGTTTCAACCTTACTTGCTAAAAGAGCGGTGGCGCAGTGCTGGGGCTCCAGAATCACCCCAACACTGAAAAAGTGGGTCCGAGATTTACTTTATTGCAAGGAGCAACTGGAGATCTACGCCGAGGAATTGCCTGAAACTTCACGCCCTAAAGACTTTTGGGCTCCGCTCACTGTGTATCTTCTGGGTAACCCTGATTTATAAAGTTGATGTAATTTGATGTTCTTGATTTGTCTAACATTAGGTCTGCCAATTGCTGCATTACTGCCGACGGTGATGAGATGATGTCATGGGAGTTACTGTATTTTCTCTTTTGTGCCATGGGGATTAGGGGTTGAGGGTGTGGGGAGTTCCTAGGGTTGTTACTTGTACTATGGAAAAGGCTTGCTCTGTTTGAGATCCTTGATGTCTGCTCTGGCCCCTTTTGGGGGACCTTCTGTGTAACATTCAAGCTTAACAATAAACCGATACAAAAAAAAAAAAAACATTCTGACGGTGGCCCGCGTTTAGCTCTTTGACTTATAAGGAAGCCATGGGAAGTTTGGGTGTTGCATGCGGTTCTCATCTCCGTATCATCAGGAGGGAAATGTGATAGTGGAGAGAAAAAACTGGGACTTAAAGCAATCCTTAACAGCAAGGGTATTAGGCTCGGGTGGTAGTTGGGTCGATCACCTATATGGGGTCCAGAGGACACTTAATTACATGCCAAGGAGGCCGCACTCCATATGAGGTCCTAATTGGACTAGAATGTGGGTACCCAACCTTAATTGTGGCAGCACAGTGGCGGAGGGAAAACCATTCAACATCGATAACCGTTCGCCTGTTTTATAGGAACTGAATGAATTCCGGGCACTACAAAGCAACGTCCAAGTAAAACGCGCCGCCACTGGGGAAGTAAAATCAGTAATGGCAAGACCTGCATGGATCCCAAAAGTCAGGGATCTGGTCAGAGAAAAGATTGTGGACAAGAAAGAATTTGGGCCATCAGACAGAACGCCTGTACCTGTCCTGGCTGTCGAAGGAACAAGAACAGTACTTCTTACGCCTCTTGCTGGAAAAAAGAAAAGAGATTTGTCTCCATTGATCTGATCAAACCACACTATGTGGCCGATACTGAATAGCAGGCTGCGTGGGTTCCTGGGTAGCCGCCGATCTCCTCTCGCTACCATACATGAGGTTCAGACAGAAAGACTAATAACATTTGAAGATTCTACTGTATGAAGTAACAGAGTTACCAACAATGAAATGGAACTCATACCTGGTGAAATTGAACGGCAACAAAGCATAAATGAAACACAGATCCCAATTCGTCTAATACCGCCATCTATGTGAATATGCCTCAAAACTAGTCATCTGCAAGTTCAACAAAACCTGCTGAGCTACCAAAGATAGATCGAACTGCATCTGGCTATTTCATCGATTTTGACAACTTCTCTCTGGATCCAAGTGAACATGAGTCACCGCCAGCTCCAGTTTCCCGAAAAAAATAACTTCATGATTTCTACCTTTGGCTGAAAAGGACTTACCTTGTTTCACCCTGGCTACAGCTTTGGCTAGCACTTGGTATACTGTTCCTAGTCCTCTGGATAGGTTTAGTGACTGTCCTTTTCTAGCTCGTGAATGGACATTATTTTCCAGAACGCTCCGCAGTATCACATGTGAACTTGGTCCTAAAATCACATACGTCATCTCACTGTGAACAGAGAGACCTGTGCTTTGTGAACATTACAGCAGTTCCAATTCCTGAAGAAATAGTTTGGGCTAAGGTTTCATATGATGTATTTGGTCCCACTGAACTTTAAAAATACGCATTTATTCAAAACTTCTTTGAATGATATCATTACCTCCATTACATTCTCTGATGATTGGGATTTTGAAACGGTAAATAGTATGCTGTCTCATTTAGAGCAATCTGCTGCATTTTCCAAAAATGAAATGTATGATGATACATCTGATTTCGACACCATGTATTGTTACCAACATTATGGTCATCATTTTTTCATAAAGCCAGTACCCCACATAATGTTTTCACATACCACCAATGGGAACATTGCCCAACACCACCGAAAGGTAGTTCACAAACATTTGCACAACAGTTTGCTTATTTTTTGGGGTTTAACACATCAGATCCACGCTCATATTATTATAAGCTTGCACCAACATCTGTAAAGAAAAATATGCTTACTAACACGAAACAGATATACTCTGCTTCTTTTATCTCCCAACTGTCTGAACAGGGTTTCGACTTATGGAAAAACACTGTAGACATAAAATCAGTCTGGGGGTCTAAGGAATGGCAGGTTCAGCGAACTGAGGCATTATTTAGAGCGTGCCTCATACCACAGCAGATTATTTTCCTGAACGACACTGTGCAACAGATTCCTGACTTGCTTTAGCCAAGATCAAGGTCTTGAACACACCTCATATTCCCTCACTTTCACACTTTGAGGGATGGCAAAATTATACAGAACAGAGTGAGGGTACGCTAGATGACATCATGCATGATGTTTCATACAATTCATCAGATCCCAATCGGAAGGGATGGCTAGTTTGGCCTATCGACACAAATAGGTGTCAGTCAAGATTCAAGTGTACCACCGAAGGGTTTAGTATCAATAGGCCTGCCCTACGCTATGTACAACGAGAACATCGTGGGTTGTGACATCATACAGTGTTGGGAAGTTATACCTAGATTGACTACAAACCTCAACACTGTCACAGGTGAAACAACACTTGTCCTTACTCTCAAATGACATGGATTTAAGGGATTTTTTGCTAGGTCCCCAGAAACCACGTCGAAAATGCTTCTTGAACGCCATTTACAACAAAGTTTGGAAAATCTCTCAACAGGAAGCTGCGGAGAGATTCCGTGAAATTGACAGAGCTAACTTAGAAATGGCTTTGGCAGTGGTTGACAATGGAATGACCACACTAACATCCAGGATTTATTCACTGGGCAACATTGTGTCTTCTGCTATAGATATAATGGAACAGGATCTGTCCGTCTTACAACATTGATGATCACAGTTACGATCCATTCTATTATTAAGCTGGATGCAACAATCATTGCGCTCTGGTTACGTGCCTTTGCGATATATCAACAGCACGTCTCTGTTCTCTGCATATAATGTAACACAAAGTCCGACAACAATGGCACAAAGAGATGCAAAATGTACAATGCTGCACATTGAAATTTTAGACCAATTACCTTTCACAGTGGAAGAGTCACCATCCACAGAATGGTTAATTCATAGCCATATAACATTGCCAGTAACAACTTTCCAATTACAATATTGCCTAGAATACCACCAGGTAGGCAGATATGAAGCAATGGGTAAGGACTTCATCCATTAATCTTGGGAATTCCGTATAGATTTAGATGCAGGAATGGGGACACTGTAGTCTTTCTCAGCGGTACAGACTGTGAGACTTCATTAAGTGGGTCTCTAATTTGCCAGGATATTATGCTTCATGGGGCCTACAATAGTTCAGTTGCAAACCTATCCTGTCATTTAAAAGGATCCCCAACTGCCGTGGTTAATCCAGTGTTCAGGCTGCTCTTGAATGGGAGTTACTTAATGCTGAATGATCAAGGTTGTTGTGGGATGCTTCCAGACATCGCATATCTAGTCACAGTAAGTTCCAGGATTAATTTTTGTATGCAAGTATTGTTTCCACCGACCCACACAGTCAGGGAGGCGCCGTTATGGCCTTCGTATTTCTATTTCCTTTATACGGTTTGATTCTCTGAGCAGACTGAAAGCCATGCTTTTACAGAAGGATGTTCCCTTAACCTCAGCCCGAGCAACTTTTGATCTTCAGGTTGCAAGGTCCTCAGCTGAGATACAGGCACTAGTATGAACAAATTGTCCCTTCACTCTGTACTAGGAAGCGTTTTTGGAGGGATTCCGCTAATCCTGGTAGTTGGTATCCTGATTTTAATTGCAGACACGCTGACACGAGACGCTGAGGTACCTGCACGCAGATACTCCAGCACGCAGTGGTCCGACATCCCTCGCGGGGTGTCCAACTCGAGACCAAGACGGGGGTCCTTCATTCTCTCATTCAGATAATGGGGTTGGCTTTATCCATAGGGGATCCTTGGCTTTACACCTATATACATGCTAGGTGCATTAAGGTACATCTAGTTAGGGTGAGCATCGTAGGAGTACGCATTATTACTGTCATGAATTTATATGCCTGCATATAGCCATTGTTTTAGCACTATGGTAGAATTCTACCATCTATTTACTCTATTAGTGCTTATAACTGTATACATCTGTTTTTGTCTTATGGTTGTTGCAGCACACATTTTACACTAGAATGACGCTGGTTCAATAAATGCTTATTGCAAACGTCTGTGTATCTCTCTTATTTTACTTATTTACTTGAGTTTTATATAGCGCTGGCTAGACCCGGAGGCATCAGAGCGCTTTACATGAGGAGAGTTGCGTAGCTTACAAATTCTACATTGTTACATCAGGTACAACAGTTCCAAGTTACATTTTTAGAAAAAATGGTATGTAGAGGGGTAAGGGGTAAAGTAAAAGGGGTGAGGGAGGGAGAATTTAACGGAGCATAGGCAAAAGGATAGACAAAGCAAGCGGGTGGAGAGGAATTCAGGGGAGAGAGGAAGGGAAAGGGGAGGTAGCCAGAGGATGAAGGAGGGAAGCGGAGGTGGAGGGGGTAGGGGAAACAGCGTGGTGAACAAGGAGAGTAGCTGTGTCTGAACGTCCGGTTGGGTGGGGCAGGGATCATTTTTCAGTCCTCAGTTATGTGTGATTCCCAAATTCACGGTGGACTCCCTCAGCGGTGTTGCTGAGACTCCATGGCATAAGATGCAGGATACAAAAAAACAATGTGGACGGACCCTGTTATAGTGTGAATCTATCAATCACTATGTGTGGTAAGTCCAAGGACCGGGACTTCGGGAGACCGCAGTAGGTTGTCTTACGGGAATCCTCATGGAACCAAATTGGTTTATCGGATGAAACCCCTCCCTTGCCCTGAATAGCTGCCTTTCTCTCTCTTAATTACTTTTGAACGGTGTCAGTAAGTATACCGACACCTGGTCCACACACCTTAGCGCGTGTGGTGGTACTTCACTTTTCACGTGGCGTTCACTTTGCCACTCACTTTTTTATTCTCGGTCCTGAAGAAAGCCCATTTGAATTCTTTAACGGGCTAAAACATGTAGACCACATCACCGAAACAACTACAGATCATTACTCCTTGTTAGTTGACATCACATAGTTTTTAACCATACCCTGAGCCGCCACTAATAAAATTATTTGGCAAGGATTCTCAGAGGCATTTTTAACATTCACATCACACTTTCACACCACACCTGCTCCGCTGTAATCAGGCGTCGTAGCACAACCAGGCGGTACTAGGCCACCCGGTTGGGACCCCAATGATGAAGCATGACACCAACCAGGTTGGTGCGTGAGGGGTCTTTTAAATATACCTAATGGTCCTTGGACTTACCACACATAGTGATTGATAGATTCACACTATAACAGGGTCCGTCCACATTGTTTTTTTGTAGCTTAACCCAGGGGATCAGGATGTACCCCAAAATCCTCGCTTTCTCTTTGGTTTTTTGTATAAGATGCAGGATCCCTCCCCAACAAGGGGAGAGGAGTGCTTTGGTCACGGGCACACTCTGAGGTATGAAGGAGGGAAGAGGTGGGGGAGAGGGTGGGAAACCCAGCAGGGACGGTAGAAGACGGTTCCCAGTGGTAAGGGGATCAGTCCCAGTCCACCACTAGGTGTGTCACCCTTGTCACTGTGGACTCTCTCAGAGGGGTCTCTGAGACTCCAGGGCGAAGAAGCTGGATCTATCCCCAACAAGGGGAGTAGGAGTGCTTTGGACAAGGGCAAAGTTGTGGGTCGGTGGAGCCGAGAATGGAAAACATGAAGGCTGAATCCAGAGGGTGGGTGTCAGGTTGCAAATCTGCAGTGCGTCGTGGGTCATTCCGGGTAGGGTCCGCAGAGAGCTGAACGAGATGTCGAGTCATTGGCGGGGGAGGGGGGGGAAGGCCCTTGAACTGGCCCCTTATAAGCTCAGCGTGAGGACAAAAAAAAAACGATGTGGGAGCCAAATCAGCTATGCAGTATACACAATGAGCGCACTTCAGGAAATGCAGGCGTTGCTCCCCTCAATACTCGCGCTCTTACAGAGACGCTAAAGCAGATCGAGTAAATAAAGCCGATCGCTTTGTCTAAATTGGCCGCCATTTTAGAGTCCGGCACAGCTCCGTTGGGCGTCGTCACAAGTCCACAGCAAAACCCGTTGACATCACTCTTCCTCAACCGCAACCAACACTTTTTACGCTTTGGTCACCACTTCGCTGGCATATTATCGTAGCGCGAAGCCGGTAAAAAGAAGCTCCGCGTTATGCGTGTGGCCGCCATTTTACAATCGGGCAGCACTCCCCAAACACGCATTGCAAAAGCCCCCAAAAAGACGGGAAAAAGATGCAAGTACCTCGTCGAGTGTGTGACCGGCCATAACCTCGCAAATCCAATGCTCGGCGAAACAATCAGGGGCTCCGGCAAGCCACTAGATCCCTCCGTTTTTAGAACGACCCACTCTGCCATATTAGGTCGTCGGATCTCGCAACCAGGGAAGCCATCGGCGTCATCATTTCTGCATTCCCCATCGGCCCGTCAAACTCGATGGCACCCAGAGTGCGCGGAACAAGAGGACACATCCCGGAGGAGGGTGGCAATCAGAGGGGGGAGAGCCCACCCGCTCAAACTTCATAGCAGTGAGGCTTCACCGCCGAGCCAGCGGTCATGATGGCAGAGGCTCTGAGGGCGCTCCCTCGGGATGCTCGGAGGCTGTGCAGCAGGCCAGCCGGAGAACTCCAGGGGGAAAGGAAGGCACCGGAGTGCAGGCAGAAGATCCACCGTGGATTAGGAGGTAGGAGAGGGACCCGGGGCAAGTGCCAGAGTCCGTTCCCAGTCGGAGGAGCTCCCGGCCGGAGCTCCTCACCCAGCGGCCATCTTGGCTCAAGAGACAAAGTGAGCACGAGTGACTAAGCGAAAAGTACTGTACTGTTTCCACGATCCCTGAGGGGACAGGGTTGTCATGTTCGATAGTTGCCAGAAACTATTCTCTCCTTGGTAAGAGGGGTTCATAGTGGCACTGTGAGCTAGCTGGTATACAGGACAACATATCTGGTAGGGGTGTCTGGAATCAGTCTGGACACCAATCCCACAGTTTATGTTGTCTAAACGCGGAGATCCTATATAGATTTATAGGAACTACACAACAGTTGTAGTTGTTTCAACAGGAGGAAGTGATACTTAATTTGTGTTTGCAGTTTCTCGTTGGCGAGGGGAATCTTCTGTAGTTATTAAAGCTTCCATCTGAACTTCCTGAACGGTATTGAGAGGAGTCCGACGGCTACCCAGGATCTGACGTGGCCTACTGTTGAGAATCGGCCACATAGTGTGGTGTGATCAGATCAATGGAGATAATTCTTTTGTCTCTGTGACCGGCAAGGGGCGGAAGAAGTACCGTTCTAGTACCTTCGACAGCCAGGACAGGTACAAGCTCTCTGTAAAATGGCCCAAATTCTTTTTTTGTCCACAATTTTTTCCCTGACCAGGTCCCCAGTCTTCGGGACCCAGGCATTTCTTGTTGGTATGACTTTCACTTCTCCAGTGGTGGTGCGTCTTACTTGGACGTTGCTTTGTGCGCCCCGTAATTCATTGAGTTTCTGTAAAACAGTCAAACATTCATTGATGTCAAGTGGTGTTTCCACCGCCACTGTGCTGACATTATTGAGATCTGGTACCCACGTTCTCATACCAAACAGGACTTCTTATGGAGTACGACCCCCTAGGGATTTTCTTGGCATGTTATTGATTGCCCTCTGGACCCCATATAGGTGATTGACCCAACTGCCGCCTGAGCCTAATACCCTTGCTGTTAAGGATTGCTTTAAGTCATGTTTTTTCTTCTCAACTACCCAATTTCTCTCGGGATGGTAGGGGAGGAGTACTGCAAGGCCACACCCAAACTTCTCACGCTTCTTTGTAAGCCCAGAGCTAAACTCCGGACCCTGGTCGAAGTGTAGTGTACCAATTGTGTATATCCTGATGAAGACTCGCAAATCATTCATAACAGTTTGAGTGTGAGCCGAGCACTGCGGCCAAACCCACAGGAATCTGGAGCATGAATCCGCTGCCACCAAGATGTACTTTTAGACCCCATCTGAGTGTAAGGTGCTGCAGTGATCCAAATAAACAACCGCTAGAGGCTTGTCTGAAATCAATAGAGGTGTCTGTGGAGGACGTGCTATGGTGGAACCCTTCATCTGCTGGCAGATGTCACATTTAAGGATGAAGTCCTTGGTCTGTTTTGTAAGACCAGGCCACCAATAGCTCTGCTTCAGTAATGAAACTGTAGCAGTGACCCCAGTGTGTGCTGAACCCGTACCCTCACGTGGGGCTAGTATTAAACCCAATCTGCGAAAAGTGTTTGGTATAACTCTATCCCCCCACTCCTGGAATCTGAGCATACGGAATGTTTTGTGCATCTAACTTGTAGGAGTACTTGAGTGGAAAGCCTTTCAGCAGGTGGGTGTTGTTGCGGGCAACATTGACGGCCACCATGATGTCACTGTCTAATTTCGTACTTGAACGAGTGATTGCAGCAATGGCAGCCGTGCGGACTGATGCCTTAGCGGCTTCATCAGCCATGGAATTCCCTTCAACGTGAACGCCAAGACGTTGATGACTCAATGTGTGGGTAGCATGAGCTCGTTGCAAGCATTCTTTCAGTTTTGCCACCTATTGCAAAAGAAACTTGTGCAACCCTTGGAATCTTGAAATCCATTTTGGCCCCAATAGTGAAGATATTCATTATAGGACTGGACACAGTAGTATGAATTGCACTCAATAAGTTTAGAGAATTTATCCGTACTTTGTAATGCTAGAATTAGGGCTTTGAGTTCTGCCAATTTCGCTGTACAGTCCCCTAGAGACTGAGTGTGTGTTTTTCAGGACAGAACTTTCCCTCATGAGTGTGCCCCTTTACGTTTGCACATGCCATGGAGTATTGGTGTTGTCACTATGGCAGGTTGAGCAGATCCATTGGTATAAATGATGTATTCATATCTATCTAAAGGCATTATTTCGTTCGGCTGAGGATATTCTTGTTCGTACTGCAGGAATGCTTGTGTTTGTAGTGTAGAATCGAATCTGTAATGTACATCTGTTGCAGTGAGAGAGTTCGCCCATTGAATCCATTGTTGATGTAATGCTTTGGCATTCGGAATGCTTGCTTTAGTAACGGCCTCTAAGGTCGGTACTGGGGTAGCGACAATTATGCGTTTTCCCTGAGCTAGTGCTCTCTCGCTACAGCCGTCTGTACCGCTGTGAGAATTTTCTAGTGGTTACAAAACGCATTTCAGCATTGGTGTACAAATGTGATTTGTATGCTATAAGTACGGTATCACCTTCATTGAAAGTGATATATGTGTACCCGGTTGGTCCAGCTACTACGCGGATCACCAAGTTAGTTGTGTTTACACGTGTGTGCAAATGTTTGGAAGCTATCATATCAGCTTTGACGGAATGTAAAAAAAAATGTTTTTAATTTTTTTATTTGATGAGTTTTATATAGCGCTGGCTAGACCCGGAGGTATCAGAGCGCTTTACATAGAGAACAGGGAGTTGCAAGTTACAAACAAAATTATTACATTTGTTACACAAAGTTACATAAAATACAAGAGTAATTATTAATTACAAGAGCATGGAGTAACAGAGGACAGAGTATCATAAGGGGTGAAGAGGGTAAGGGGGAAAAGTAAAAAAGGGGTAAGGAAAGCGGATCAGGACAGGGAAATGAAAAGCGAAAAACAAACCGGTGTTTGGAACCGTAATCTCAGGAACCCAGGATTCGGAGCCAGAAAAAGGAGAGAGGAGTGGAGGGGACCTAAGGGGGGGTAAGAATTAAAGGACAGAAGGCTAAGAACGAGGAGCAGTCCAGCAGTAGAGGGAAAATTTCGAGGATCGCCAAGATGGAGTCCAGTGAGAAGAGGAAACGGACAAGGGTCGACAAGATGGAGGATCCAAGTTGAGGGGGCCAACAAAAACATCGCGAAATGGCGGGACATATGCAAGTCAAGGCCCAAAATAAACTCCTGAGAGCGGATTTTACGGAGTGGAGCCGGAGGGGGAACGCCTCCAAAAGCGCTGAAGGAGAGCGGAGAGCTGTAGGGAGTCGAACCCCAACGGTCCATCCGAATGCACAGGCTCTGGGTCGCTGGGGTAGTAGTGCCGTAGATCGGCATGCCAAGGTCCGGGGAAATCTGCCTGGGTGTTGGGGCAGCGGTCCCCTCGATAGGGAGGCAGCAACGCAGTCCAGGATGGCGCGTCTCCCAGAAGCAAAGAACAGCCTGGGGGCGACGCGCCGCAGTGCCGGGATACTCGCCGCCTCTGCACCCCCGTACCTGGAAAAAGACTCACGAGTCCTGGACGTCCCACGGGAGGCAAAGCTGGAGGGCAGGTAGAATGGGAAGCAGCGGCAGTCGATCCCGGAAGGCATCGGGAGGGGTGATCTCGTTCCAGTTATTCCGCAGCCATCCAGAGAAGCGCCACCAGGCATCAGCACCGCCGAAGGATAGATCTGTGAAACAGTCGACCATCACCGATTCGTCAGGAGGCGGGGGGAGGAAAGGTGTCAGCAGCGGAGAGGCGCGGAGAAAAATGCCAGAAGCCCGGCTGGGTAGGTGACGGCCATGGCAGTGCGCTGGGGCCAATCTCCCCTATAGCTGGCGATGCAGCTCCACCGGGCAACGGCCATGTTGCTCTGGCTCTGCCGATCAGAGAACTTCACCTGAATTCGTCTGAGGTTAACGAATCCAAGCAGAGGAGATTGGAGAGACAATGGCCGCAATCGGAGCACGACCCCGGTGAGTAAACGGGTCCAGGAGGGGGTGGAAATTTCGGGATTTAAGCCAAAAAGGCAATCCCTGGCCGGGAGCTCCCGGCCGGAGCTCCTCATCTGTCGGCCATCTTTGCTCAGTGTGAGCAAATGTTTGTGTGTTTCTGTGTCCAGTGGTTGATTGAAAAATCAGGTTTAATTGCATTGTAGAATGGCTTTACTCATTCTGCGTAATCCAAAATGTATATTCTGCCAAAATTCTGGAATCCTAATATGGATTGTAGTCTTTTCAGAGTCGTTGGAGGTTGGAGCAGTGCGCATTATTCTAAAAAAATATGCTGCCAGGCTTTTGCTTTCACTTGACAACTCATATCCCAGAAACAGGACATTGAGGTGGGCAATTTTTGATATTTTTTAAATTAAATTTGTAACCCAGGTGAGCAAATCCTATCATTATGTGGTTTCTCTAGCCAAGTGTTCCATTAACTCATCCTTCGTCAGATAAATATCTACGTAGGACATTGCCTCCTCATCAAAGTTTTGAAATAAGTCTGTTATCCTGGCTGAGAACAGCCCAGGGCTGTTCCTATACCCTTGAGTTAAACGGCAGAATTGACGCTGTGAACCTAGCACTGAGAATGCTGTCAAATATCTGCTTCCAGGTGCTATATTTTGGCAGAAAAATCCATTTGAGATGTCTAATGTTGTTTTATATTTCTTCCGCACAATGTTTTTCATTAGTGCGGCACTATGTTCATTATGTACTGCAAAAGTGCGTGTGGGAGTGTTCAAATGTCTGTAGTCGAAAACTAGACAATATGAATTGTCCGGTTTCATTACAGGAAACACAGGATTATTCATGGACGAGGTGCAATTTTTATTACACTCTGGTATTCAAGTTATTCTAGGATTTCCCAACCTATTTTTTAGCTTCATGCTTAATTGGGTACTGTCTCTGCGGTTGAGAAACTGATTTTAATGGGATTTCTTGATGAGACTCATCATCCCACCCAATATGATTTGGATATAATGCAGGAGCTACGGCTAAAGTCCACTTCTTTCCGTATGAATGTTTAATTGATTCTGGAACGAGGTCAGAGAAAGCAGGTAAAATTTCCATTTCTCCCAGTGGGCATTCCATTACGCACTCAGTTGGCCAATATTTTCAGCCAAAAGAATTCCGTAACCATAAGTCAGGTTCTCCCAAAAGAGAGCCTTGATGTTTCTGGGTATGTCCCCCTCCATTTGGAGATTTATTTCGTATAAACTATGTTGGACACTTACCCTTGTATCAGGTGTTTCCACCGTGATATGTTCATTCAGCTCTACTACCACCAGATAGTCAATCAGGTTCCAGTGAGCAATTGTGACTTTTGCCGCACTGCCCCAGCATCGTCACTGCCCATTCCCTGTTCAGAAGCAGAGTCTTCAGTATTCTGGGCATATCTTATTTTAATCCCTGCTACTGTCTTCTTTTTAAATTTAGGTTTTTGAGTCTTTAGTTTGTCCTCTTTTTTTATTTAAGGATGTAGTCCGAAGTGTGATATGTTTCCCTTTTTGGCTTCACACGCTCTTCTGATCTCTGCTCTGACCATCGACCTCTCTCCGAATGTTTATCAGATGAATCCCGAAAGGAATGAGAGGAACATGTATTAGTATCCTGATACTAGTCAGGCTTTCTAATATTATCACGGTTTCTTAAATTATATTTTTTGTCAGTGGTTTCCTGCTGCAGAGACCCACCCTGTGATTGTGTCTTGTTTTGTTTATTGTCCCATTTCTTCCTGGAAGAATTGGGTGCTTGCTTAGAGTTATCCTTTTTAGAAATACTCTTAACCTGCGGTTTCCCAGGTCTGGCTCCCAGATCATCTCTGCCTAGCGTAGCATAGGTTTCTTTGATAATCTTAGGCAATTCCTGTTCCTGCTGTACAGGAGTGAACTCCCATAGGTGTTGGTGTATAGCCAATGCTGCTGCTTCCCCCTTTGTTACTTAACATAATGGCTGATACTGCAGCAAAATCGCCCATCAGTTTTATCCCCAAGTCCAGGGCAGGTGCTACCTCGTACTCATTCTGTACTTGTTTCAGTACCTCAGGTAAAACTGCTATTGAAGAGATACCATCACAGGGCTCGAAAAATCCACTCGTACTGTCAAGCAAGAGTTATTCAGGACAAGCTATTTTTGGGGAATACTCACCCTTTCTGGCAAGCTGAAAATCCGCTAACTTCAGTCACAGAACAAAAAGTAAATGTAAGAAGATAAACTGATTTTTGGCCTCTGAAAGCAGAGCAAATGTGACAAGATAACAAGATTTAAAGGCATCTTTATTGCTCACAAAGTGAAAGAGCAATAAAAATGCCTTTAGATCTTATCTTGTCACATTTGCTGGCTTTCAGAGACCGAGGTCAAAAGTCAGTTTGTCTTCCTACATTTATTTATCTTTCCATGACTGAAATTAGAGGATTTTGTAAAATAAACTGTGTGACAATTGAACGAATTGAACTGTGCAAAGCATGTTAAATGAAAGGCTGTAAGATGGCAGGCTCTTTTTCTAACACAACACTGAAATAGCTAAGTGAACTGTTCAAACATTTCAAATATATTTCACTAGTAACGAAGACCCATTTTTGTAATTATGTGGTGAAATTATTTTTTATAGGATCAAAACAAATTAGAACACTTTACTTGGTGATGTCCAAATTTTTAATATTTTTGCTGAAGCCCGATTTCCAAACATTGTTTATGTGCTATTATTAGTAAAACTACATGTTAGTGGGAAAGTTCTGTGGCCATTTCAATGGAAAATATGCTATATGTAAATGACAGTGCACTACCACATCAGGCTTTGGTAGTATATTTATAAAAATGAGTTTTTAAACATGAACTGGGAATTATTACTGCTCCTGCCCAGATGACAATGCTATTAGTAAAATAAGAGGCAAGCTAGGGATCATGTGTACCCTATATATGGGCAAGATTCTGGTTATAAATGGAGCAAACATTTAGTCTAGTAAATAAAGAGGTTTTTTTGTATAGCAGAAATAGTGAACTTGCATATTTGAAGGTGCTCTTTTATGTGATAATAAAGAAAAAGGCGGCTCCATAAGACCAAATACTTGCCTAGGATCACACAATTTGAGACCAGTTCATGGGTCAAGTACATTACAGTTAGGTCGAGTAGATTATTAAAGTTACTAGACCTGCAGGTCTAGTAACATTTTTATGATTTTTCGAACGCTTCATGAGTTCTGGTGTAAACTGCAGCGAAGACTGTACCCCAAGTGGTACAATCTTCCACAGGGAGAGCCATCCCCATTGGCAAGCAAATAGTTAATATTCTATGTTTGTCCTGTGGGCCCGTATGGGGAAAAAAAACACTTCAAGCTGGCTTGTTTTCTGGGCTATCCAGAACGGACTATGCTCCCGACTGGTGGGAATCTTTCCCATTATGGCGTTCAGAGTTTGGGGGCTGATACCCATGATAGCAAATTGTGGTTGTGCAGCCTGAGCAGTCCGGCAGGGTTAACTGTCAGTGTTCGCATAATGAACTGTGTGAGATTTCTGTACATTTTTACTAGATCTTCATATAGTGTTGTTATTTCTGATGCATCTAAATTAGCAATATTAGGATGTGGTGTATAAGCAGCTAGGACTGGCCAAGTCTCTCCTTCTTTACTGAGCAGACGGAGTCTCACATTTTCTACAGTATGGCGCCTTTAAACCAATTTGTGTTCTTGGTAAGTGAGCGGAATTTCTATGTCCACATATGAAAAGTATTCCTCTGGTGTTTCATCTTCAAAGTGTGAAACAATTGTATACGTGCATCCGCAGCCGGGAATTTAACCCAAGAATAGAATACCTCTGTTCTGAATGCTTTGTGTGCCTCGACCACAAAGTTAACGTCCCTGACTGTTGCCGGGAGGCCATAATGTAATAATTTTATAGTAACTGCATGTCTGGAATTTTCTGTAATATTTAGAGCAACTGCTTGTTCTTCAATGTCCTCACCTTGTTCAGTCATTGTTAAAAGAAAAAAAAATCATTAAATTAATTTATGAGATAGGGTTAGCCCAATGTGGGAACATTTTATCCTACAAGCTTAAATAACCTACAGCCAATACATAGGTATACCTACTCAGCTGAGGCTAATTTCCCTTCCCATCACAGACGTCTTCGGTTTGGAGGTGATGGGCCTCTCTGAGAAAAGCAAAACTGTACTCCTCAGATAAACTGTTAAATAAGAACCCAACCAACATTGGATGCGCCATGTCGTGTAGTTCCCACTAATCCGTAGGACCGGCGCGTTTGTTGGACAATGTAAACTTTGGGTGAGGTGCCTAGACTGATTCCGGGCACCCCACAGGATATGTTGGCCTGGAGACCAGCTAGCTCATAGTGCCACCATAAACCCCCCTAACTTTATCAGGGAGCGAATGGTTTCTGGCAACCACTGAACATGGCAACCCTGACTACTCGGGGGGGATCGTGGTAACAAATCAGAACCTTTCGCTCAGTTACTCATGCTTGCTAGTGCTCAGAGAAATATACAGAATACACAGTGGGATGTTTCCAATATATTTATTGAACCAATGGTATTCTTGTATAGAATACATGTGCTGCGATAATCAATAGAGAGAAGCAGATGAAAGTGATTACAAGCACCAAAAGAGTAAATAGTAGATACAGTTCTACCATGGTGCTAAAACAGTGTATATATGCAGAGGGGGGCGGGGGGTACCCGCACCCCGGGTCTGAAACGCTTGTGGTTCCCGCTGGTGATTGCGGTCGGTGTTAAAAGGCGGCCGCCGAGGGCGTGCCACAAGTGGTACACGGAGGCGGCCCGGGTCAGCTCCGGGTGCAGCCTGCGATCATCTAGTGGGCCCCACTCACCTGAGCGCTCCAATCTTTGGACTTTCGGTCCTTGGCCTCAACCTACCAGCCTCCAGCTTACAAGCCAAACCTGCCTAGAACATACAACATCCGTGCTGGCAGGACCCGGCAGGACTAGGGGGTAAGTGCAGCAAAGAGTAAAGGAAAAGCAAACCTTGATCCCCCCACCTCCCCCCGCTCTTGGTAAAACAGTCCTGGCTACCCCAGGGTGCTGCCTCCAGCGGTCACAACAGAAAGCCCCCTTCACAGAGCTGCTCTCGGGCTCCGTCCCTGGGATTTTCAAAATAATTGGGGTATTTGTGCATTGTAACCACCACAGCAACAAGCACTCCACTATTTCAATCATACAATCACCCAAGTGAGTCCAGGTGTCTTGTACATGCTGTGTGCTCCGGCAATACAATATTTTCATTATGTAAACTGAGAACGGGTAAGCTTTACTTTCTCGCCCTCACTTAATGCAATAACTTCCTCTACTGGAGAATTAAAGCGCACGTTGCTGAGTGCGATTGAGTGCGGCAAAAGGAGGAAGGATCTTGGTGACTGGTGCACGGAGCGGGAATAGCTGTGGCAGGGGGCTCAAAAAATCTCTGGGTGCCGCCACCTTTATCGCCACATCGCCGCTGCTACCACTACATGCCGCTACAAACGCTAACCGACCATCGGTGAGGGAAGCAAGGCAAGGTGTGGAGAGGGGGAAGGGGCTGCCAAAAATACTGGGCATAGCTCCAGTCCCCCTTCGCTCAGGATCCCACAAAGCACCGCCTGCTGCTGGGAACGCCAAGCAATCAGCCGACAGCTAAGAGCACAGCAGAGAGCGGGGGCGCAGTGCCCGTACCGCAGAGCGTGAGCCCGGGGCCCCCCGCTGAAGCGGTCCAGCTAGGTCTGGGCGTGGCTTGCGGGCAGGCCCGGTGAGTTTCCCACTCGGGGGCACCCCACTGCCTTGTCTTTGTGCCCATCTCCATTAACTCACCCCTTGCACTTCCAGCATTACTGGGTTGTGAGTAAGAAACTAGTCGAAACAGTCGATCAATTGCTCAGTCAATCGCACAAGAGCTCTCAGGCGCATCATGAGGTCAGGAAGAGAAAGGCGAACAGTCACTACAGCGCCGGCCAGAAGGAAAGGAAATAGGAAGTGTAACGGGCCAAGTGAATTCAACAAAGAACACGAACAGACAGGAACCCGCGATACATCGTACCACCAAGTGCTAGTAGAGATAGACTGCGCCCCCGCTCAACCAGAGCAGCAAACAAGGGCTATCAACCAAAGATCTCACAAAATTTTTATTTGTGAAGGATGCAGGGTCAGTATTGAGCTCGTCCATTAAAGAGCTTAGGGGCCTCCCCTCCCCCTTGCATCCTGATGTAATAATTCAAACAGAAGCGGCAGCTGCAACTCTACCATCAGCAAGGAATGGAGATTATGACATCGATAAAAAAGGCAAAGAGGTTCGAGACACAAGGAGCAACTATGCAGGGGTAGGACAAGGATGTGGAACAGGAGCCTGTGACCTGGCAGAGGGCATCATAAACACACTTACAGTAGGAAAAGTAGGAAATGTGGCTATAAGCCTGCCCGTGCAAAGCCCTGTCTCTAAAGGCACAACCCCTCGTACCAAGTGGGATCTCCCGCTTGAACCAAAAATGACAATTTTGCCCAAACCGACTTCAAAATCAGACTTGCCTTCGGTAACTAAGCCCCACATGCTCCAAATAGTGTCGACAACAACAGCCGCAACCAGGACAGGAATGGAACTAAGCAGTCACCTGACAACCAATCATGAAACGCCCAACTTGCCGACCATCTCTGACCCTCAAGTCCAATACAGTCCCATACCAAGGAAAAAGACGACCCAGACTGGAAGGGAGAAGGGCCAGCAACTATTAATAGCGTCCTGGCCGTGAGCACAATAAAACCCCAGGCATCAAATCAGCATGACCAAACTGACTGTGGCACAGTGGAGGCAGAGAACGTATCAGTGGAAATTGCTAAAACGGGAAATACATCATATCTCACAACAGAAGAATGGGAAAGGCTGGTAGCCTCATATTCCCCAGTTATATCTCAGGAGGACAGCAGCAAGCCTGAGCAAAATAGGGCGGCAGAGGAAACATCAACGGGAGCAGAAAATCTTTGGTCCTCCTTATTAAATACCCTACAGCTCTCAATAAAAGCCATGCAGTACCATTCAGATAAAATGGATGTCCAACTATCTCTCCTAAACTTTCTGGCAATACACGTGTCGAACATTGATAATAAACTATCGGACATGAGCAACATGATTAAGAGGGTTCAAACGGAAACAAAAATAATTCAGCCAAGTTGTACCTGCTACACCATTGTGGATAAACTCACAACAATACCATCATTAATGGGGGACCTTCTGTCCGACCTGAAAAAGGCAACAAGCAATGCAAGAAACGAACACCATATCAGACAAGGTGAAGACTCGACAGTCCTAAACCCCAGCAGTACAGGGGGAAATATGCAGCAGAGCCAGGATAAAGAAATCTCTAATATACCTTGCAATGGCAAATGGACATCAGATCAAAAATCCCTAGGGAATAGCAGTAAGCCATTTGATTCCACGAGTGATACGACCCATGCTGCAACAGATGAACACCACATTACCCAAGGAATAGACGGGACAGGTTCAACCTCTAGCAATACGGGGCAAGGAAGCAGCAGAGTCGGAATCAAAAAATTCTAACAAGTCCTCTGATGGCAAAGGGTCACTGGATCAAAATTCCTCGGGGAACAGTAGGAAGCTATCCGACCACACAAACGAAAAGACCTATGCTGCAGTTGTAGGACGAGGTCGGAAGCAGACTAGTTAAAAATAGCACGAAGTAAGCCTCAGGCACTCAAACTTGCAGCTCGGTAACGTCTTGCAGCAGGCAAGCGAACTAGCAGTCAGTAGCTGCCACAGTCTGTGGGGGCGGCCTGTAGGAAAAGGAAGTCGGGAAAAACACGGCAAGAAACTAAACAACGTCTGAAGCAGAGGGGGAAAGGAAGGAACAAGATCACTAATATAAGGGAATACTTCAAAGCGGGAACAGCAACTCCGAAAGGGGAAGAAGAAATACACAGGCCAACTCGGGCATTAACAATGACTATGGAGACTCCCTCTACTCAGAAGGTCCAAAATAACGAAGCAGGCACAAAGCTTAGAGGAAACATCAGGAGTAACTCCCAGGCAAACAACCCCACCCGTCCAACAAAGGGGACTGAAACCAGGCTTACCCGCGGCATCAGCGGCTGCCCAAATTCACCGCGGGCTGAAGCATTGCCAACCAGAATAGAGCGAATTCCTCCAATCCAGGAACAACTGTCTGCTGCAGAAACCAAGGCAAGGAGTAGTAATCTTGAGGAACCCAATAATCGCACTATCCTGCTCATCCCAGAGTATATATCAAGAGGCCGGGGAGACACTCTCAACAGAGGCACATACTACGACTATTATCATTCATCAGTAACCTGACGGACATAAGCTCACGCAAATTGAAATCTGTTGAGTTCAAGGACTTTAAAAATCTGTCAGACCAGGAGGTAACCAAGACAAGCTGGGCCACGCAGGAAATAGCACAGAGAATTTTGATGGAGGAAAGTTGATTTTTGCCTGGGGGATTCAAATAAAACCCTATCAAAAAACTGGATACCCAGAGCCTCTGTTTCAAATACAACAAGAGCAGGAAGGCTGCAGGCCGTCAAACAAGCTAACAGGAAAGACCCCATCTGTGCTCAAAGGGGCTCGAAGCACCTCCATCTCGCAGACGGAAACCACACCCTGGAGCCCTAAGCAAATACATGGAAACACAAGACCAAACGACTGGACTTGGATAGCAAGGACAATTAATACACGGGACAAGAAAACCTGACCAGGCATGCAACAAAATGCTACATCTAAGCCCCATCTAAAACTATGTTCCTGGAACATAAATGGCCTAGGACATAAAATCAGTGATACACAACTACTATTGTATTTTCAAAAATTCAACCATATTGCACTCCAAGAGACCTGGTTAGACCAACCGCATCAACTACAGGGCTTCAAAGCATATCTCCTGCCGGCGGTTAGAAGTGCCAAATTTGGGCATTTAAAAGGATGGGCATACAATTTACACTTCAATAAGGAGCATAAATCTAATAAAGGAATTGGACACTAAACAGTCAACAAACAACGGCATAAATGCTATAAAAATGGACTTAAAAGGAAACAAGCCCAATCAAAAATTAATATAATTAAATATATACATCCATACTCGCGAGAAAAAAGCAGGGATGAAACTCTTGGTTTCTGAACTAACAAGGATAATGTCAGAGGAGGCAACTCCGAACATTATTATAACAGGGGATTTCAACATGTAGCTCTTGGGGCCCCTGATTAGGGACCTGTTGGACTTGGCCCTGCTTGCAGGGTCATCCCTAAACTTTTTGGCCTTCCCCCTAGTCTTTTTCCTGACATAAGGTTGGTGGTTTCAGGACTCTGGGCACTTTAGCGCTGGTTAGCAGTGCAAAGTGCATGTGCTTTCTGCCTTCCATAGGCTTACATTAGGAACACCTCCCCCTCCCCTTATGGGATATCTCCCCCATGGTAGAAAATATGTATGCCATGTTTGGTATGTGTGAGATGGAAATATTAAATGCTGCGCAATGGTGTGCACAGATTTATTTTCACCATTGTGGAAATGCCACTTTTAAACCTTGGCATTTCGGTGTGCTGTGTGCCTGCCTTGTGTAAGGTTGGCTCCGCCCCCTGGGGTGTGTCTGTCTCCCAGACCCCAGCTCATGAAGGGAGGAGGGAAGTCTGGCAGACAGGGTGCTCTACACCTCCCCCAAAACCAGTTGGGACCGGTTTCCCCAGAGACCCTTCCAGAAGCTTCTGGCCCTTTCTAGTAGGTGGGGTGAGGGGTGTCTAAATAGAGGAGCTGAGACTCCATGTGGGGGTGCTTGGACTTTGACTTGGAGGGGACACTCTGCCAGGAGGTACCGCCGCAAGGGCCTGCGTGCTGGCCCCTGTGCCCATCTGTACCCCTCTGCTGTCCACAGGACCAGTGAGAGACCTTTGCTGGAGTGAAGACTGCTGTGCCAGGAGGAGTGCCACATTATGGGAGTTGACTGTTCCAAGGAACTGCTGTCCTGTTCTGCTGAGTGCCCACTGCCTGCTGATCTTGCCCAACATTGCCTGTCTGCTCTCCTGGCCCCTAGCGCCTCGTGGGCGCTACTTTATTGTGTGGGACCCTGAATCTTTGCCAGCTACCTAGCGCCTCGTGAGCACTGCATCTAGCACCTGCCCAGGAGAAGAGGAGCTGACGCCTGCTGCGCTGTGCTGCCAAAGCGCTACGAGGGAATCCCGGCGTGTGGGATTCCCCCCTGCCTGCTTGCTTGAAAGCGGGAGCCCACCCCGCATTGTGGTGCCGGAGGACCGGGTGCCACCCCGCCTTTATAGCCTGTTAATCAGCGGGTGCCCACCCCGCGTGCTGCCAGGGAGAGCTGCTTCTTTAAAAATACCGCGGGAGCCTACCCCGCACCTTGCCGACTTTAGCGGGTGCCTACCCCGCGTTTCGCCTGGAGACCGGAGCCGACGAAGAGGTCCCGAGACCGGGGCCTGCCGGTGATGTGTGCCGACCCGCCTTCAGCCAGCAGGAGGAGCCTGGTGAGTGGGGCTTTGTGTCGGGCCTAGGGGGGGTGGTCGAGGCACATTGTCGGTGCCTTCCCCCGGTGTCCGCAAGCCCTCGAGGAGGGGGCTTCCCCGTGTTCAGTGCTGTGCTGGCCTTGTTTTTCCAGCTGCCCCGCCTGGCAGTGGGCAGCTGCAACGTGCAGCCACATTTGTTTTGAAGCCCCCGTGGGGCTCCACCACGGACCGGGCCACAGTGCCCCGGGGGCTACACAGCGACGCCGCTGTTGTGGGTCGCTGCAACGTTGGACAAACCTTTCTTTTAGAGTCCCAGAGTTGGGGCTTACCAGGCGCAGTGGCGCCGAGAGCTAATCTGCAACGTTGGGGACACTTATCTTGTGTTCAGCTTTTACCTAAGGTCTGCGTTGCTGAGTTTGTGACTAATGTATTCACGCTCATGTGGTTAGGCCCAATATAACTTATGCAGACGTGATATATAATTTATTTCACGGCCTAATGTATTCATGCTCAGGATGAGGCCTAAGGGGATGCCTAATGTGATGATGCCTACCGTCATGCCATGATGTTTTAGGGTCATGCCACTGCTAATAGGTTATGCCTCTATGCTCACATGTTTGCGCCTCATGCTCCTGTGATTAGACCGAAGGCTAAGAAGTTTATGCCTAATGTTGCATTTATGCTGGTGGTCGTGCCTAATGTAATTCAATGCCTAATGCCGTTATAGAGTGTACATGGGGTTACTGTGATTTTTCCTAAATGGCATGCTAATGATGGTGCCTAATGCTTTTCCCCAATGCTCACACTGCTGGTTTCCTGCATAACGTGCCTGATCTAATGTGTCTCCGGCCTAATGAGAATACATAATATATGTTTTTATGCCTAATGAGATGTTGAGGGGTTTTCGGTTCAGGCCTGCTCACACAGTGATTTATGCCTATCGTGATGCATTGCTAAGTTCATGATCTAGCCAGTAGGTACTGGCTGTTATACCTTTATTTCTGATGGTTTTGCATTTACTGTTTGTACTTGGTGATGGTTCTGGCAGCGACCCGATTGGCGCTGCCTTGTACATAATCCCCTGTAAATTGCTACCTGGTGCCGGTTGGCACAGTGTATATGTATCTGTGATGATTCTATAATGTGTTTTACCTAATACACAAGTTATTTTTATATAACCTGGTGTGGAGTCTCTTCTGTAGTGTGCCTAGTGTGTCGCCTGTGAGTGTGTGCTGCGCAGATGCTTTACACATTGCTCTGGAGTTTAGCCTACCCGCTCCGCGCCAAGCTACCCCGTTTCTAACAGGACCACTTACTGGAAGAGCAGTTTTTGGCATGGGGTATCCCACACCAAGAAGGGAGCAAAGGGGGTAAACAATCTAGGCAAGCAAAAGAATTTTTAAAGGACCTACAACATCTGAACCTGGTGGTACTAAACGGCCGTTTTCCAAAGGATTGTCCGTCGGCAGCCACTTTTCATAACTCATCAGCCAGTACAATAATAGGACTATACATTCTCATCATTGCCACTTGGTCAGTAAAATCGCTGATTTTCGAATAGGAACAATGGATGTCAGCGATCATTTACCTCAAGAGATCGCGCTAAATATACAAGGTGTAACACCAACCCTGCCAGTAGGGAATACGAGTGTGATGCTCCCAGTCAATCGCAAAAGAATAAAATGCAATACTCTCAATCCGGAAGGTTTCGAGACTGAGGCAAAAAAACTCTGGGAGGAAGGCAAAACGATGCACATTGGCATCCTAAGCCGCTGGGAAACCTTCATCAACATCCTTGCAGCAGCCCACACAAAAAGAGAAGTTGCCCGTGCAGCAACTGAAGGAAAACCGCAAAGGTCAATCCCTAAATCATACAGTGCGCAAGGTAATGATCTGACAACTGAGCAAAAAAACAGTCTAAGGCTTCTTAAGAGAGACATATATAGAGCACTACGGCGGCTATGTCAAATGGGTCCTGACGAGGCCGTCCAAGAGGAATTGAGAAACCTAAAAATCACCAAATAGAAATTCATCTGGCACTCAAAAAGGGAGATGGAAGATAAGCTGTGGGCCAGACTACTGCATGATGCAAAAACAAACAACAGTGCAAGATTCTGGCGCACAGTGAATAGTTTTCAGAATTCAAAAGCACCCTGTATCAACTCACACTTGACAGAAGTCACTGCCTGACACATAAAGCTATACATCTCAATAGTCCCGTTTACCTGGCAAAAAAACTTGAGCTCTCCGGATCCAGAAGAAACCTAAGAAGCTCCAATACCCTACTACTGAAACCACCGAAATTCAATAAAAAAAGAACTTACAATCGTACCTTCTCAGGACTGACTCCAAGAATTTGGAATGCCCTTCCAACAGAGATCAGAGCCAATCCTTCGACTGCCTCATTCAAAAAACAGGTCAAATGGCTACTATTGGAAGAACTGCATCAACATTAGCCTCCATGTCATTTGCTAGTCAATTACCTGCATTCTCGACAAGCATTTTTACTTTGTTGTGTTGAATTTTATGCTTGACAATTTACTTTCACTGTATGTTTGTAACTCGTGCTTGACAATCATTCTCACTTTGGGTTTAAAACGTATCTCAGCTGTCTTTAAAGTTAGGCGATGATGAATCTGTTCGGCCTCATCTGGGTGGGCTGTTTGTCTGTTCATTTTCTACCTAATCTTCCCCTAGCGTCCTCATTTATTTTATGCCTCCGGTTCCTCTCATGTTGCCTTATGTGGTGTGCTTGGGTGTTTTATTGTATGCTTAACAATTTACTTTCACTTTATGTTTGAAACTTGAGCTTGACAATCATTTCTACTGGGGGTTTAAACTTATTTCGTTTGTCTTTGAAGTAAGTCTATGATGAAACTGCTTGGCCTCATCTAGGTGGGCTGTTACCTGTTTGTTCCCTTGCTACCTACTCTTCCCCTAGCACCCTCATTTACTTTTTGCTTCCGGCTCCTCTCATATTTCCTTTTTTGTAAGTGTATTTATATTGTCTCTGTACGTATACGTCAGCTTTCCTCTTTGTACAGCGCTCTGATACCCAGTTGGGTCTTGTTCGCGCGTTATAAAACTTTTCAAATAAATAAGAAGAAGCATGGGCTAACTACCTCTGGCATCATTTCAATACAGCACTATCGGACACCATGAACAATCCACAAGAATCCAGTAGCCGTATATTTGACCGGGCCATGTTACCGGAGTCACAACCCATGGCCTTCACGGAAAAACAGATCATGAATGGGATAGCGAAAGGCAAGGCAGAGGGGGTGCCGGGTCCTAATGGTATCCCATCAATCCTGTATAAGCAAGATCAGGAATGCTGGGCAGCAGCATTATTGCCACTTTACAAACCGATTTTAGAAGTGGAAATAATACCAAACTTGTGGAAGGGGTCAATAATATCTCCAATCCACAAGAAAGGCAGGAAAAAAGAAGCAAAAAACTACAGGCTTGTAGCTTTAATAGACAACAACCCCAAATATTATGCTGGCCTTTTATTGGATGAGCTTACCGACTGGGCTGCCGAAAAGGCAGTAATCCCTATCAACCAAACAGGCTTTTGTAAACTCACCAGAACAACAACAAACATACTCGCCTTATCTCTTCTAATAGATGCCGCCAAAACTGCCAACCAGCCACTTTTCGTCTGCTTCATCGATTTATTCATCTGTCTTTGATAACATCAATAGGAATAAACTATGGGACAAGTTATCCAAAAGAAAAATTCCTTCGGTACTACTGTCTCAGCTGATTCTACTCCACACTGATGTGGGTTCAAATTAAGCTGGGAGCTGGCGACTGTCCGTCGAGAAAAGTTAAGACGACCAGGGGCCTCACACAAGGCTGTGCCCTTGCCCCGACTCTATTTAACCTCTTCATGTCAGATCTCACCCCCGAGTTAGATAACTGCAACTCCCATGCTCCTAAATTGGGAGGTTTTAACTTCTCAAACTTACTTTACGCCGATGACATCGCCCTAATCAGTCGCATACCGATTGGACTACATCTGATTGACACAACGCACAGCTATTCGGCTAGAAATGGATTAAGCATGGGGGGGCGCTAGAGGGCGCACAAGCAAGATGGCCGCACTTGCGTGAGGCTTTTGCGGTTCAGGACCAAGCAGCAGAATTATCCTGCCCAAAAGCCCACATACTAATCACCATTAAGCGTGGACCAGCACCGGAGAACCTACTGCCGCCTGGGACAGCAGCAGCGGATGTCGTAGTGCCCGGGAAGCCGTGGAACGCGGCTTGTGGCTGCCGAAGACCGCACTGAGGACAAAATGGCGGCCACACTACAGCGACGTTAACCCTCCCGACTGCGACGAGATCAACAGGGGCGGCCTGATACGTTTATGCACCTTGGCAGATGCGGCACGAGAATCAAGCCGCGGCTGAGCGTGGTGCACTACGGTGCGGAGGAGCGAGACTGCTAAGCGCTGTGAGTAGCGCTGAGGAAGTGACCTACCCGCGCTGCAACCGTGAGTAGAAAGAGGCCCAAAGAAAGACATCAGGCAGAGACTGAACGCGCGTAACTGGCGCGGTTGCCGGCTGACAGCGACTGAGCCCTCCGGGCTGAATTGCGGACAAGCTGAGAGCGAGAGTGGCACACTGTGGCGCGGAGAAGCTTAACTACTAGGCGCTGTGAGTAGCGCCGAGGAAGAGCACGGCCCGCGCTGTAAACCGTGAGCAGAAAAGGGGCTCACGGGGAAACAAACAAATAGACGGAGACAAAACACGCGTAACTGGTGCGGTAACCGGCTGACCATAACGGAGCCCTACAGGCTGAGTTGAGGACATAAGTGCAAAAGAGGGTAAGCCATATACGTGTCAGCAGTATTTGGAAAGGCACTGAGACCTCTAATCACTAGAAGCAGCGGAGCCGCTTACCATACTTCATAAACAGAGGGGGAGGCGACACAGACTTTGAAGCCCGCTGAGCTGATAGAGACAGGCGAACGTAGGATACACTCACGGTGGGAGGGAAAAGACACAGTGCTGAACTGGCGCCCCTATATACACAGGGAAAAGAGCGCCCCTGAGAGGGATTGTCACTAAATGCGCCAAAAAAACGCACCAAGACAAAGAGACAGAGAGCGCAAACCAGGAGCTAAGGCGCAATCCTTGTGCGCGTGAACGGAGCAAGCTCCCCCCGTCATTTGCTACACAGACCGCAAGCATATCCTTAGACGCAAAGAGAGTGCAGCATGGGAAAACCTGGTGGTAGACAGACAAAGCTGCAATTTGAGGCCCGTAAATCTACCCACGCGCACAGTGATCCTGAGCAAACCATGGCGGAGGGATCACTCTCTGGGAGCTCGACCGAAGACCTCAAGGAACTTCTACTTGCAATGAAAACTAGCCTTACCTCCATCGAGGCTAAGATGGACGCGATGGGCACCCACATGGATAACATCACCTATAAAATAGATCAACATGAAGAGCGCATCAAGGACACCGAGCAACGCATTTCTAATCTGGAGGACGCAACCGCGGGAAGAACGAAACACTTGCACGACATGGAGCGGCTACTAAAGGTGATAGCGGCTTAAAACGAGGACTTAGAATCACGATCACGCCGCAATAACCCCCGAATTTTAGGAATACCAGAGACCACAAACACTGGACGAATGGAGGACTTTGTGGAGCGTCTGCTGAGGACGGTTTTCGAAAGAAGCGCATTCCCTGCCATGCTAATAGTAGAAAGAGCGCACCGATCTCTTGCCAGTCGACCCCCACCGGGAGCTCCCCCGGGCCCGATCGTCGCAAGGCTGTTGAACTACCGCGATTGCGACACCGCCCTCCACCTGAAGCTCCAGCAAGCAAACCTCTCCTAAGCAATGCTCTTCCCGGCCCGCCTTCGTATAACACATCAGGGGAAGCAACACTTAAAGACCATCACCAGGCGATCACCCCAGCGAGAAGCAGCTTCGAGTCCCTCCCACTTACAATCAGCCCTATCTGACCCAGAGTGAAAAGGATACAAGAAGCTAAACCGGAGAACAGACAAAAAGCTATAATGGCTGCTGCACCGCGCAACGGAGGATATCGACTGGATGTGGCAACCTTGTTGGCCCTTAGTGGGGCATTGCAACTTGAGCATAGATATGACGCCTAGATTAGACGTAAACAATGACACCTCCAGAACTACACCTGCGTTTACTGGACATTTGGGTCATCGAACTACTGTCCTGAACACCCTCGTACCCACGAGGTAGACCTGATGTGCCCTCCTGCGCATCCCCAGAAGGACATCCCCACAATGACTTACTTTCCCTTCTTTCCTGTTTTTCCCAGTTTGCCTACCCATGGGGGAGATTTGTTTACAGTGGGGAGGGACCAAGTTAGAGTGCTACAGTGAAGGGATAAGGGCGGGAACCACCATGGCAGGTTTGGGCTGCCGAGGGGGGAGGGAAGGGAAGGGAGTTGGCGACACTTAGATTAGCACAGATCACGGGCAACACCGCAAGCTACAACACCACTCAAGCCGCACTAGACACGCGCACTATGCACTCTATGAACGGCACGTTATGAATGGCCCGCCCAGATCCGCCTAGTTACAACTTCGCCACATGGAACGTGCGAGGCCTTGGGGACCCAAGGAAACGTCGCCATGTCTTGGCCTACTTAGACAGACATAACATACACTGTGCCCTACTGCAGGAAACCCATATCGGCCCCTCTGCCCTGACCACTTTTGAGACTCGATGGGCTTCGCATAGATGTTTTTCGACATACTCCACCTATGCACGGGGAACAGTAATCCTTATCAAAAAGAGTGTCCCATATGTAGACATAGGGGAAATGGCAAACCCGCAAGGTCGATACTGCATTATGTGGGGGAGAATGGCAGCCCAGACCATAACGATTGCATGCTGTTAGGTCGATACTGCATTATGTGGGGGAGAATAGCAGCCCAGACCATAACGATTGCATGCTGTTACGGTCCTAACACCGATGACCCCGAGCTCTTCAATATCCTATGGGGGAAGGTTGTAGCTATAGGTTCAACTCATGTGATTTGGGGCGGGGACTTCAATGTCACCTTGGACCCGACACTGGATCGGCAGCACCCACAACCCCACCACTACACGAATGCCCAAAGACAATTGCGGGAGATAGTCCTAGAACATGGGCTATTGGATGCATGGAGGAGCCTACACCCAACTGATAGAGAGGGCACATGCCACTCCACGGTGCATTCCTCATGGTCACGCATAGATGGGTGGTTTTTAACCAGAGGATTAAAAGCATGGCTAACTAACTCACGACATTTGCCACGCACGTATTCTGATCATTCACCTGTGCTGATGACCCTCACCCCACCTTGCACAATGACACCATATCAGTCTTGGAGACTGCCAGCGACTGCCTTACTTGATATCCCATTCCGAACGGAATTGGAGCAAGAAATCACTGATTTTTTCACACGTAACATTGTCACAGTGACGCAGTTTTCCACAGTGTGGGAGGCCTTTAAAGTGACTATAAGGGGGATATGCATTGCCAAAGGGGGAGGTATCCTGAAAGACATTCGCAGCACGCTCAGGAAGCTAGAGGCTGAACTTAAGCAACTAGAGAGACAATTGCAGACCAGCAGAAGAAGATTAGGGACAAGTTGACAGACTACCAGGAGACAGCAGAGAGAGAGAATGCAAATTTCGGGGGAAATATCATCGCGCCTGGCAATATGGAGCAGGGGAATGCCCAGGGAAGGCTCTGGCTGAGCTGACTCGAACACCAAGATTTTCCAGCACCATACTGGAGGTTATCGACTCAGAGGGCCATATAAACGGAGTCACCTCAGACATCCTAGAGACATTTCATGCGTTCTACAAGACCCTATATACAACACACAGAACGCAGCCAATAGAGTTTGAGCCATACGTTGAGGATATAGCATTGGGATGGCTGGGGGACACCCAGAGAGAATTCCTGTTAGCAGACTTTGAAGACGCAGAGATACGCACTGCAATTATGCAGCTACAGTCTGGTCGCGCCCCTGTCCCGGACAGCCTTACTGCAGAATTCTATACAACATATTGTGACTCTCTTATTCCGATGCTGAAAAACGTTTACGAAGAGGCCCGAGAGACCGGCATACTTCTGCAAACAATGCGCTAAGCGCTCATTATTTCTATATTGAAACCAGGAAAACCAGGCGACAGATGCGACTCATACAGGTCACTCTCGCTCATAAATTGTGACGCCAAAATCTTGGCTAAACTACTAGCCAATCGAATAAGCCCTCTGATGAGCGCTTTAGTATTGCCAGACCAGTCGGGCTTTGTGCTGGGCAGAGCGACATCACATAACCTGCGAACTGTCTTCGCTCTCATGCAAGATACCGACCCAGACCTAGCTGCGGTGGACGTCTTTTTAGACGTCCCCAAGCGTTTGATTCCCTTGAGTGGGACTACCTGGCGAGCGTCCTGAAAAGCATGGGCTTTCCTTCCCCTTTCTTGGCCTGGATCCGGCTATTGTATACTAAACCACAGGCCAAGCTGATTATAAACGGGGTGTGCTCCCCTAGATTCCACATCACAAGGGGAACGAGACAGGGATGCCCGCTCTCCCCTCTACTATTTGCCCTGGCCATTGAGCCGCTGGCAGCTAAACTTAGACAACACCATCGCAAATACGCTCTTCAATACCCCGAAAGGCAAATCCTAATCTCCTTATATGCCGATGATCTTACTTTATACATACGTGACCCGGAGGATAGTCTCAACCCTATACTACGGGCCTTTCTGCAGTTCGGGGGTACTCGGGGGTCAACATCAACTGGAGCAAGTCACAGATTTTCCCTCTCTCAGATGCGGTCAAGAAATACCATCCAGACTTTCCCTTGACTTGGTGCAATAGCGAAATTAAATACCTTGGGATAGTAATCACTAGGGACAGGGAACACCTTATGAGGGTCAATTATGGCAAAGTACTGGGTACATTAACAGATTCCATTACCAGGTGGATCTCTATGCCTCTCGCCTTAGCAGGACGGGTGGCATTGATCAAAATGGTGATCCTTCCAAAGTTACTCTACCTCTTCATAAACATTCCTTATGAACCCAGCAAACACTTCTTCAAAGCATTCAAATTGCAGCTTATTCGACTGACCTGGGGAGGCAAGCAACCCTGACTCAAGTGGGAGACACTGACTCTACCCTTTGACAAGGGCGAGTATGAAGTGCTGGACATGGAGCTGTACTTTTGGTGCGCCTAGGCGCACTTCGCTGCATACGGGATACACCCGCCACCGTACATGCCACACCTCGCAGTGGAACATTGGCCTATGGTCCCGACTCCTTACCCGGCATATATAAGTGCACAGACTGACTCTAATTGTAGGGACCCCCACTACAGTGGAGTGTACCAACAGGGCATGGAGGGCTATTGCTGATCGCATGAAAGTAGATAAGATATACTCTCCTTTGCTGTCGCTACCAGGCCGCTTAGATATTCCAGTCACACAAGAGGGGAGATGCAGACAAATGCTTCGGAAATTCGACATCCACTCCTGGGGGGCACTTTATGCACGGGGGACGTTTCTCACCCACGAACAGTTCTTTAAAGATTGCCATCCTACAACTATGGAGCTCTTTATGGTATCCGACACGATGTGAAATCCGCCACCCCCGACTTTCCGAATGAGCCACCCACTCAGACACCACTGCACGCCCTACTTCAGAGGCCTACTCCGACCCATGTGGTGTCCCTGCTTTACCGAACCACGTGGTGTCCCTGCTTTACCGAACCACTCAGATGGACAGCCCACATACTACTCGGACTGCACGGACTAGATGGGAGGAAGACCTTGGCAATTCTCTTTGGGACGACCAATGGACATTTTGCTGCCAGCAAACGGGGCGAATATCGGCCAGTAGCAGACTGCGTATCATACACTTTAAATATCTCCATCGTCTTTATTATACTCCTGTGAAGCTATGCCGGGTCCGCCTCAGGGATAACGATAAGTGCGATAGATGCGGGAGGGAGGAAGCTGACTTTCTGCAACTGGCCTGGGAATGTGCCCCCATTAGAGCATACTGGGATACAGAACTGGAAATTCTCAGTCAGATGGTGGGGACCTCAAATAGCAAATACCCCCCTCATTACACTATTGGGATATACAAAAGACTTTGAAGCCTCACTCAGATGATACATATCGCTTGGTTTGCTGCTGGCTAAACGAAGGGTGGCCTGCAGATGGGGGGGAAGGGCCCCAAAATTTAAAGATTGGATACATGACCTAATATTCTGTCAGGAGCAACTGACTATTTATGCAGAACTGATGCCGATCTCGTCCCGGCCTCGGGACATCTGGGAGCCCTTGCGGACATACTTACAGGCACAATCTGTTGAGGAGAGTACGGCAGAGGCAGACTCCGAATACCCAAGGACCACGCAACCGCCAGCTAGATGGGCATGGGTATGGGTGGCGGGAACCCACGGGAAATGCAGGATGTGCAGCTGGGACTGTTTTCATGTCTTTTCATTGGAAGGTAACAAGTAACCAAAGTGGTGCAAGGAACAGACGAAATATGTACGTTACTGTTGAAATTGAGCCTCTAAATACACCAATCACACTGTGTCGCTTTGTAAGGCTGGCCGTTGCCGGCTTATGTTAATTTCTTACACTAAAAAATCAATAAAAAGAGGTTTAAAAAAAAAAAAGAAATGGATTAAGTATAAACTTAGATAAAACAAAAGTGATGGGAATAAATTTGAAGAGGACCACACACAGACACCGCTGGCTACTCGGAGGATCCCCACAGGAAACTGTTGAAAAATATAAGTACCTGGGTGTAATAGTGGACAGTAAAGGCACAATCCAGCAACAGAAAGAAGCAAAAGCAAGGAGAGGCAATGCAACGGGGGTAGCCCTAAAAAACCTCAAACTCAAAATGGTGGGACCAAGTCTCACCCCTTTGCTACAGGTGATCCAAGCGAAACTCATACCCCCCATCACCTACGGAAGCGTGTGCCTACAAGGAGGTGATGCGTGGATCTTGGACAGCACAATAGCTAGGAAAATGAGAATTATATTCAATTTTCCTAAATATACATCTCAGGCACAAATAAGACTGGAATTCGGCTTACAGAATCAATAAATAGCGCGGAAGGGCGTTTATGTCAAATGCTGGCACAAAATAAAGGGAGCGGGTCTTGTGACACTGAACACCTACCTCTGGAATGAGCTTGAATCAAAAAAAGGCAGCGCGGCAATGATCTATCAACAAAATTCAATAGACAGGCTGGCACTACGAAACCTCTGGGAGAACGCTGGATCCCATAAAAACTTCAAAGAGCTGGTGAACGAAACAGTAAAAATTATATCGTTAGTGGAGGACAAAGCGGTGCAAAAGAAAAGGGCACATGGTTGGTTTGTCTTACAGAGCTACACCAGAGGCTCGCTTCAAACCTACTTAGGCACTGGCTTCACGCGGTCAACAAAGGAGAAATACCTTTGTCTATGGTTGGGCATTCTCCCATCATTGTTTCATCTGCCCCCGTGGAAACACCTACAAACAACAACTAACTGCCAACTATGCGGAGATTTAAAAGAGGATATGATACACCTACTATGCAAATGCAGGAGATTAGATAAGGAACGAAGATGCATAATAAAACCTGCTTTGAAAAACATGGGAATAAAAACAGGCAGGCAGTTAAGGCATGCTTCGAAGGTGGGGATCTTCGACTAGTCTGCCGCCTGGTCCAATTTTTAGACAAGGCAGGAAAAATGTTAAACTCCAACTCGCAGACAACTGGTTAAGCCACCTGACGATGTACTTAAGACTCATCCATCTTAGTACCAGCGCCCAACAAAATCAGTATCTACTTGTCTCAGCTACCTGGAGCTACCTGGAACAGCAGGATTACCCGTAACTCCACAATGCAAAACTCTTAAAATTTTAATATTATCCCTTTTTAACAGATCGCTTGTAAACCCCAAAACTCGTGGGACTGTACATGTTGCGACATAAATAAGGGCTTGAAATTTGAATAACTCGGCTATCATCGTCTTATCAAAGCCAATTTTAAAATATGGTTTTATTACATGAAATAATTTGATATGATGTTTTATAGTTGCAGTGGTTTTAAGTAATTGCTCAATAAAAGATTGATACATTGATTGACATTGATACCAAGAGTGAATTGAAGCGGTTTGCCCCTAGCTTCATGTCCTGTATATTTTAATTAGAACTCCACTGACCGAGCAAAAAGTAGATTAATGAGTGTCACGACTCACTCTCTGCACCCACCACCAGGGGGCTGAATTGTGGGACTCTCCAGTGTTCTTATAAGCTTCTGGGCCTTCCCCTGCATGCATATACTGACTTCCAGCCATTTAGACACTATCTGGAAATTTGCATCGATTCCCAATCCATGCCGGGTTGTGTGGATGCCAGTCGGCTCATGCTTGAAACTCCATTACCTATAATTCCCTACTCACTGCTTCGTCTCCACCCCTGCAGGCCCAGGATGGGTGGAGGAATTCAGCACACCTGTGGCTGCTAGCCTGCTCACAACTGATGCATGTGATTACTGTGAGCTCTTTTAAGCCCCAGCTCCCTTCAGTCCAGCGTGGGCCATTGTAGCTGTATTCCTGTGGGACCAACCCTTGTTTCTTGAGATTTTGCTATCATTGTTTCCAGAGTCTCTGAACTGTAGTTATTCCTTGTTACTTTGATACCTGAGCTTTAGCTATTCCTTGTTCCTGAACTAGCACTGCCTATTCCTTGATTCCTGAACCAGTACTATTTAGCGCACCCTTGAAGCCTCTCTCCTGTATTTCCCTTTTCCAGTCCCTGCTTTTCTTCCCATTACCTTTGTTCCAGTTCCTAGTTTGCTGTCTTCCTATTACTACAGTCTTGTTTCTTTGTTTGTTACCTGCTTTCTGCCAAGTGTGCCCTTTCGTTTCCCTTCTTTCCTGTACCTTGATTTCTTGATTTCTGAGCTGTAGCTAAATCCTTGTTCCTTGAACTAGCACCTCCTTCAGTGCTACCTTGTTTCCATGATTCCTGAACCAGTACTATTTAGTGCACCCTTGTAGTCTCTCTCCTTCTGTATTTACTTTTTCCCAGACCCTGCCTTTTTAACATTTACCTTTTGTTCCAGTTTCTACCTTGCGGGCTTCCTGTAGTCTTAGCTTTCAGTATCCTTGTGGGTTTTGTTTCTCAACCTTTTGCCAAGTGTGCCCTTTGTTTTCCCTTCTTTCCTGTTAAGCACTCATCCTTGCTAGCTCTGTGTCTATCTTGGCTGTGTATTTACACTTGCTGTTAACGCCTTGTGTGTTACTGTTTGAACGCCAGAATCTGTGGGCACAGCTGACGAATGTATGTCGATACTTCGCATACCATTACTTCGCACGATTTTAGTGCGATGTTTTTATTTAGCATAAACCATTACTTCGCAAGTTTGTACTGCGCGTGCATTTATACCGCAAATGGTTATAAATGTACTATAAATGCTTTTATTCCGCATTTTATTAGTACGCATAGCCCTACTACGTTTTTTTCTAGAAATGGTTTATGCTAATAAAATACATCGCACTAAAATCATGCTAAATGCTTTAGGATGGGTGAGTTTTTGTTTTCAAATTTATTTGTACCTCCTCCTACTATTTTTATACATTCTCATTAACCTATAAAAACGCAACACTATCCAAACCCTCACACACTACACTACCCTACACTACTTAAACACCACTACACTACCCTAAACCCTAATACACTACCCCCTACACGACCTTCCCCCTTCCCCTGCCTGGACCCTACACTCGAACACTACACTTCACGACCCCCCGACACTACCCTAAAACACTACCCTACACTACACAAACACCACACCACTAAACCCTAATTCACTACCCCCTGCACTCCCCTCCCCCTTCCCCCATTCCGCACCCTACACTCAAACACAACCCTGCACGCCCCCCTACACTACCCTAAACCCTAAAACACTACCCTACAACGCACAACCACTACAACACTACCCTAAAACACTACCCCCTGCACATCCCTCCCCCGACCCCTAGTCCTGTCCCTACTCCCCAACACTACCCTTCACGACCCCGACACTTGCCTAAATTCAATTACACTACACTACACTATTCAAACACAACCCTACAACCTAAGACTACCCCCTGCACGACCCAAAAACTACACTTACCTCTCTCTCCTCCGTTCTTCCCTCTCTTCTCCCGCTTCCAGCGACGTCAGATCTGCACGTCGTTGTTTTGAAACGGAAGCGCCATCCTATCAACGATGTGGATAGCGCATACCATTACAACGCATGTGCTATCCACATCGTTATTATCATCGTTATTATGTGCCTCCAACCATCTGAAAAATCTCGTTATTATGTGCCTCCAACCATCTGAAAAATCTCCAACCTCCCCACACTGGGAGAGAGGCCCGTTGTCAGAAACAGTTTGGCTTAGAAGAAGAACTCAGTGTTGCCTCTTGACTGATTAGAGGTTTGTGCAGTGATACCGGTGATAACGATGTGGATAGCGCATACCATTACAACGCATGCGTTGTAACCACGCTTGCGATGTAACAGCTTGCGTGCTAATGGTACGCGTTGTAACATCCCATGCGTAGTAACGCTTGCGAAGTAATGGTATGCGCACTAGCAGCCGCGAAGTAAAGGTTGTTTACCCAGCTGACACCCTAGGTGGTGTTTCTTGTCTACTGTGAGTATAATCTTTGTTACATTTATAACATCACCATAGGTATCCGCTCCACAGAACTTGCATTTGCATGTATATCCTATATATGGGTATTTTCAGTCAGTATCTGTAACAGCAATTGTGGGTGAGGAACTTACTGAGCTTAAATCTTACAGTGTGGAGCTCCCGAGTGCTTTACACCACATTCCCTTAATTGTTAATTTTGTTATATATATGTGTTTCACGTCCGTCCTGGGTGTTAGTTATTCTGAATGCTCCTCGTATGGCATTTAACAACTTTCATAGATGGGAGTGGCAGTATTACCTCGTACCCTGATACTCTGCGTGGTTAGGGTAGTCTTAGCCTTTTGAATGATGGCAAACACTGTATGTTCCATATAAAGTGTCAGAGGTGCCCCCATGACAATGGGGGTGCTTTTCTGTACTGCAAAGGCTGCAGTGGCGAGGACTTGTTCACAGGGGGTAATGTCCCTTTATTACTGAGTCCAACAGACCACTAAAGTATGGGTTTGTGTCCGAAAGGATATTTGTATGTGAGGACAGCCATCATTACCTGTCCATTGTAGTGACAAAAGAGGTAGAACTCTTTGGTGTATGCAAGGGTCCCCAAAACTGGGCCGTTTGTTATCTCAGTTTTCAATCTTTGGAAATGTTCCCTCATTTCTGGTGTACATGTTATTTTATTGTAGCTGTCTTTTGTCTTTTTTCATAGAGGTCAGCAGGGGGTCTATTAAAGTGTTGCAGTCAAAGACCCTCTGCCTCACATAGTTGCAGAGCCCAAAGAACTTCGGCATTTGCTTAACAGTCTCTGGTTTGGTAATTTGGCGTATAGATGGTGCTGTCTCAGGAGCTGACTGCAATTGCCCTAGATAGTGGACCTTCTCCTGACAATTCTGAAATTTGTCTTTCTCCACTTTATATCCTCTCTGTGCAAGAGTGACCAGAAGAGATATAGTGTCTCTTCTACACTGTTGTTCTGTGGGGCTGCAGACTAATCTATTTTCTATGTATTGCAATAGAGTACTGCCGCAGTGAAAGTTTGACAGGTCATTTTTCACCACTCTGTTGAAAATACTTGGGGATTCTGAATACCCTTGAGGCAAATGAGAATACAAATGCTGAGTCCCGCAATAGGAAATTGTTGTCAAATAATAAACCATATGCCAAGTATTACCCTTAGATTATTTAATCGGGTAAATCGGGTTGTTACAAGGAGATACTCCAGGATAAATGACCCCTTGCTCTAGTAACGCCTGTATGGTGGGGGCAATGCCCTCATCTGCTTCTTTGGATAGGGGATACTGCCTCACCCTAGGCAAGATGGCACCCTCTTTTAACGTTATTCTGACTCGGGTGGCTGCGCGGATAAGACTTACATCATGGGGACCCTTGGTCCACAGAGTATCTGATTTTTGGCAAAGATTCGTAACTCTGACAGAATCAAAGGCCCTACCTTGTGTGGGCATCCTTACTTCCAATACTGTCCTTAATGGTATGTAATTTTGAAAAAATATAATAGTTTTCTTAGGATCATCATCGAATAGCTGGTCATCCAGTATTTGTTTGACTGTTTTACCTGGCTTAATGAATATAACACATGCCCATAGAATATGGTTATGATCACAAGCTATCGGAGTGCCCTAGGTTGGTATTACTTCTAAGGCCTCTATTTGTAGTATCAACTCGCTGTCAGATATCCAAGAAGTCTGTCCCTGTCGTTGGAAAAGGAACTCCTTGGGTAACTGAACCTATCTTCCCAATAGCTCTGGTGTTTCTGCTACTATTTTGTATATTGCTGTGGTAAATGCCTTTTATATCAATGGGTCGAGCTATGATTTGATCTCCAGTTCAAGAATCTACTGTTACAGCCTTGATCCTGGAAGGAGGAATTCCAGGGGTGGAACAGATCATAGTACCATCAGGCTCAAAATGGATAGCCATGTTTAGTTTAGCCATAAGATCTCTTCCCAATAATTTAGCTGGGGAAGTTGGAGAAAATAGTCAATTCAAAAAGGACAATCGGTTCGTAAAACGAAAATGGTTGAAGTGGTCAGCATGAGCTGTCACATTGTTATGTCCCATATAGAGGCCCTAATGTAGACCCGTTCATACGTGCCCTAAAATTGACGTATTCATATTTGCCCATATATGGTCATATTCGTACTTGCCCTATTATGGTCATAGCCGCATATGCCCAATTATTGTCATAACTGTACATGTCCTATTATAGTCATGATTCCTTATATAGGCATGATCTTTCACCTACATTGGTCCTTGCTAGTACACAACGTGCTCTGAGGGCTGAACGTTATCTATCCTGTGGTTTTGAATACAGCAGGGTTTTTCCCAAACACAGGCCCACACTGTACTCATCAATTATGCATGGCTTTCTAGGAATACACCACCTGCATAATATGTATGTACAAAGTTCACCCCTGACGTCTTCCTCATGTCTAACGACAGACCAATACAAACCATACTGAGGACCGAGACTCTTTAGGGTATAAATACACCACATCTTGCCCCGGTAAGACAGAAGGAACCGAGACTTCCATGCTGACACACTGACCAGAGACGCTGAGGCTCCTGCATGCAGACGCTCCAGCTGACAGCGGTCTGACACAGCCCTGATGGGGTGTCCAACTCAAGACCAGGACGGGGTCCCACACTCTCTATTCAGGTATGGGGGTTCGACTAAATCCTAGAAGGATTCTTGGCTCTTAGGCTTTTAGACCTACACATATGCTAGGTACACACAGGTACATCTAGTTAGGCATCGTAGGAGTACGCGCACTTGCATAATGCTTTTATATTCATGTATGTATTCATGATTATCGCAATATGGTAGAACTGTTCTATCCCTTTGCTTTTATCGTACTCCTGATAATATATCTCTTGCTATTGTCTACTGGTTGCTGCAGCACATATATTTTACACTAGAATAACAACTGTTCAATAAATACTTATTGAAACGCCCGACTGTTTATTCTGTGTAACTCTCTGAGACAAACCGAATAAGTAAGCACGAGTGACTGAGCGAAAGGTAGTACATTGTTTCCACGATTCTGAGGAATTTGGGTTGTCATGATCTAAGGTTGCCAGAAACTAAATGTAGGAAGGTGGAATCTGACTATATGGTTGCCCCCACTTTTTTTATGGTGTTTTGCTGGTTTATGACTTAGTTGGACTGGGATCCTGCTATTCAGGGCCCCAGTCTATCTGCTTTCTCTGTAAAATGGATTCCATGTGCCTTAGGCACATCTCTGATTGGGATCTGGAGTGCCCTTATAAGTCCCTAGTATATGGTATACTATGTACCAAGGGCATAGGTACCTCAGAGGCCTGCCAGGGGCTGCAGCATGTATTATGCCACCCCTGGAAGGCCATCCAAACTGACACCACAGGTCTGCTACTGCAGCCTGGGTAAGGTGGTGCATGCACTCCTTACTGTGATATAGGTTACCTATATCACTGAAATACATACACACCTAGAAACCTATAAGTCACTCCTAAGGCAGGCCTTATCAATCCTAAAGGCAGAGTGCATGGTTCCTATGTGAGAGGGTGCCCCTGCATGAGCAGGGCCCCTCTGCAGCGTTCGGAGACCATCTCTGATGCTGTTTGTAGTGCAGCCTGACCATATACTCTTAAGCGCATTATATCCTCGCGGTAAAATGCTAACTTTGGAATGGCTGCACCTAAACATGTCGTGTTTGGTGTCAAACATCTTGGAATACTACCCCCCGCCAATCCTGGCGGCGGGGTAGCATTCCACCCTTCTAGAGGGAAAGACATGTTAACTCTGGCTTACCCGGTAACTTCTTTCTGAAGCCCTGGCATCACAAAATGGATGCAGCTGCCACAGACACAAGTCTGGCCTCCTGCTGCTGGACGAAACTCCGGCAGGGGAGGCCTGGACAATAGGTTTCCTGTTGCAGGGAGGTGTGACCACCTCCCCAGACAGGATAATGTGTATTGGGGCTGGGTGGGTGCACTCTTAGAGTGCTTTGAAGTCCTGCACTGGGGGAGCAAAAGGCTCCTCTGTGCATATGCCAGTTCAAACCAGCTCAGGGGCTACCTGCCCCTGCTCTGGCGCGAAACTGGACAAAGGGAAGTGGGTGTAGCCACCCCTCCCTTGACCCTCCCATAGGTGGGGTCATAGAGTTAGTCCCTCCCTGTTTTACTGGTTAAAATGGGGAACCCTTGCCACAGCAAGATTAGATTATACCTGGACGAAACTCTGAAACAGAATCCTGGACCTTCGACGCTCTACTCACGATTAGAGGACTGAAGAATCTCCCTTGGGGTCAAGGAGTGACTCCCCTGCTTGGCAGGCACCAAAGAAGCATCTGTCCGGTTCGCATCACTGAAGCTCCCGCCGGACGCCGAAGTCATCGCATCACCAGAGGTGGATTCTCAGACTTCCCGAGGCTACCCTGAGTCCCCAGCAAAGCTGAGGCCCGTGGCTATCGTGGGTAACGTGAGACCGTGACCCTGGACACCGAGCACATTTGCAAGTGCACCATCTTCTGGGTCTCCCAAGAAGTCGTGCTTTGGGCTCCGAGTAGCCCTAGCCTCCAGCACCACCTGCACCGAAGATCACTGGCCCCCACTCCACGAGTGTCCTGTAAGCCAGCTCCACGTGCGGCGTCACGAGGCTCCTTCGCGGTCGCTAGCCCGTTGGCTAGTAGCCCTTACCGAAGGCCAATCTTTTCTTTACTTGGCAGTCTGGTTGCTCCAGGCCTGCCCTCACTTACCCTTGCTGGGTGAGTTCCCCAGACCTTGCTGGTCTGCACCATCGACGATCTTCAGCTACATCGAGACTTGCCGTTGCCAAGGCTTGTTGGGTCCAATCTGGTCGCCGACACCGCAGCACTCGACAGACATCGTGTACCAGCCCGAATCCTGCTCCTGGTCGCCGACAACGCCTCCTGGACCTCGTGGCTGCAGAAACGAGACGACCGTCAACGCACCTGAAGCACTCGACATCGGTGGGCATTTGTCCATCGCCTCCTGGTCACTGGCTAGTGACCCAGACTCTGTCCCCTCTGCTTTCAGGTTCTTCAGAACTCCGATCCACTCTTGGATCCACCCGGACACTTTTCTCCTGGTCGCCAGCAGCACTTTGCAGCAGATCGCCATAAGAAACGACGACGAAACCCGACCTCGAAAGGCACCTATGCACCCGGCTTCCTGGGTGAGGTAACACGAGTACTCCGGTGCTCCCGTGGGTAGAGACTCTTCAAAGTCCTAGATCTCAAAGGGTTTTGTCCTAGTCCTCTTTAAAGTGTCCCTTTCCTCTATTTTCCCGATCCCGACTTTCTCCATAGAAGTTAACGGCGTATCGCGGTTGTGTATTTACACTGCACGCTGCCTCCCGTGGGTCCCCTGTGTCACTACCTTGGGTGGTTCCTTGTGGTCCAAGCACTTCTAGAGGCTCTAGGCCTAGTGTCTAGTTCAGTCGTGGTTCGCATACCATTTTATTGGTATATGGTTTGGTACGCCCCTAGGGCCCAAACGTGTATTTGTGCTATTACTGTGATTTAAGATCTTATAACCTATGTATTTCGAACTCTAGCCTCATAAAGAGACTAGAGGGGTGTGTTTAGTAATAAATACATATATTTTGAATATATACCTGGTGTGGTGCTCTTTCATTTGGTCACTCAAGAGATTATAGACTGGTAAAAAAAGCTGCTTTACATTCCTTCAAGACTTAGCCTGAAGGCTGCTCTCCACAGCTACCACTAGGATAGCTTTCAATAAGGTTGTCTTTAACCTACCTACCATAAGAGTCGATTTGGACTGGTGCAAGGTGCCCACTATAATTAGTGGACAGCATATGCCAGGCCAACTTCTCACACTAATCTCTCCCCGAGAGGAGGAGATTCTAGTGGCACTGTGAGCTAGCTAATGCAAACCAGGCTAACATATACGGTGGGGGTGCACGGAGTCAGTCTGCCAGCAAGCCCACAGTATATGTTATCCAAACGCGCAGGTCCTGCAGTGGTACTATAGGAACTACACGACATGGCGCCGCCAACGTTGGTTGGGTACTAATTTAACAGTAGAATCTGAGTAGTTCAGTCGTGCTATTCTCAGAGAACTTACTCACAAAACCCCAGAGACGTCTGGAGTGGGTGGGCACAAAATCCGCCGCAGCTGAGTAGTACGAGAATACTATTTATTGGCTGTTGGTTATTCAAGCTTGAAGGATATATAGTTCCTACAATTGTGCATTTACACCTTATCTTAAAATTCTTTAAACTCCCTTCTTCCACTTAAAAATGGTGGAAGAAGCAGAAGCACCAAGGAGAGTTGAAACCGACCTCTTCGGTTTAGGAGAAGAAGACCCTGAAGATGCAATACAAATTGCACCAAATTACAGAAGGGCAGTCACCATAAAACTTCTAGAACATGGCTTAAGAGCCAGGGGTGATTAAGTAATTTTCGTGATTGAGGCACACAAATCCAATAAAACAGAGGTGTTCTGTTCATGGGTTACATTCCCAGCAGCGAATACAGTTACAGATGTATTTCACTACTACCTAGAAGGTGAAACACCAGCGGACTATACTCCTTTTGAGGAGTTAGAGGTTCCGCTCACTTACCAGGAGCATAATTACTGGTTTAAAGGCGCCCTACCCCACATGGCCCAAATTAGCGGCATACACACCACATCCTGACATTGGCACAATGCCACAGCCAGACTTACTCGTACAACACAGAGATTTAATTAAAATCTACAGAAACCTCACACAATTTGTGATGAGGACTTTAACAGTTCAGCCTGCACCAGCTGCAGCACAAGATACTCCAGTCCAGAGTACAGTTAATAAAATTACTCCACAAACATTACACGCGGTAATGGTCAAAATGCCAGCAAAACGCGAACAAATACCATTCTGGATAGCTCAGAAAATAACTCGGCTTGAGGCAGTATTTCCGAATACTACCACCTATGAAAAACACAGAATTCTAACAATCTGCTTGCCCATGGGGATAACACCACAACTAGAGGATTGCACCTCTTGGGGTTCAGTCTTCGCTGCTATATATACCAGAACACATGGTATCCCGTCACTAGCAGTAATACCTGACGTATTGAGACAGATGCAAAATGAGTACGGAGCAGAGCCTGCCCTTAACTTAGGGATGAAGTTACTAAATAACTTTGACCAGGTATCAACCATACTACTAGCTAACATTAAGGGGGAAGCAGCTTCAGTGGCGATCCGCCAACCGCTAAGGGAGTTCAGTCCAGTAGAACAACAACACGAACTACCCAAAATAATTGAAACTGCATATGCAGAATTAGGCAGAGACAGTTTGGGTGGGAAAGCATTAAAACCACAACTGGTGGGCAGTCCTGAAAAGGACACTACAAAGCAGACACCTACTTCTTCTAAAAAGAAGTGGGGAAAATAAAAAACAACAAAAGTCTACAGACACCAGATCTCAATCCAGGGGTAGGTCTCCTCAACAGGAGCCCTCTGAAAGGAGGTATAACCTCAGGAATAGGGATAATATTAAAAACCTGACGGGTATCAGGATACTGATACTCGCTCCTCTCGTTCCTTTCAGGGTTCGTCAAGAAACTCCGAGAGGGAAGGACGGTCAGAACACAGACAAGAGGAGAGTACAAAGTCCAGAGACACGCAACGCGCTGCGGACAACGCACCTAAAAAAGAGGATAAACAAAAATCAAAACCTCAGTTCAAAAAGAAGAAGGTAGCAGGTCTCAAGATCAGAAATGCCCATAATTCTGAGGACCCAGCTTCTGAACGGGGAATGGGCTCTGACGATGCTAGACAGCGCGGCAGAAGTAACGATAGCTCGCCAGAACCTGAAGGAATTTCTGGTGACAGCGGAGTTGAGTGAGTATATCACGGTGGAAACACCCGATACTCGGGTAAATGTCTCACATAAGTTACACGAGATAACACTCCGGATGGAGGGGGACAAGCCCAGGAAAGTTAAAGGTCTATTTTTGGAGAATTTGTCATCGGGTTATGACATCCTATTAGAAGAACAAGACTGGCCGCCAGCATTCGTCATGGAGTGCCCAAAGGGAGAAAAGGCAATTTTTCCAGCATTTTCCGACCTCGTTCCCATACATCTTAAACATGCATATGCGCAGGAGTGGGCAGTTGCCCTAGCTCCAGCATTGTATAAAAATCATGTTGGTTGGGATGAGGATTCAACCCACCACGTGATCCCGTTAAAAGTTTCCCCAAATGCTCAAAGGCAATACCCTATAAAGCAGGAAGCTAAAAAACAAGTCGGGGAGATCCTAGATCAACTTGAATACCAGGGGGATTGAAAATTGCACTTCACCTATGAACAATCCTTTGTTCTCTGTAGCCAAACCTGACAAGACATATTGTCTAGTTTTAGATTACAGACATTTAAACACTTGCACAAAGACATTTGCAGTTCAAAATGCACACAGTGCCGCATTAATGAATAACATTGTGCGACAAAAATACAAAACAACACTTGATATCTCAAATGGATTTTTCTGCCAAAATATAGCGCCTGAAAGCAGGTATCTGACTGCATTCAGTGCGTTGGGGTCACAACGGCAATTGTGTTGACTCCCCCAAGGATATAAGAATAGCCCGGGGTTGTTTTTAGCAAGGGTAACCGAGTTACTCCAAAATTTGGATGAAGAAGCATTGTCCTATGTGGATGACATTTATCTGACGGACGATGACTTACCGAGGCACTTGACCAGGGTGAGCACCATTATTATGGGATTCGCCTCTGAGGGCTACAAATTTAATTTAAACAAATCAAAGATTGCCCACCTCAGTGTCCTGTTTTTAGGATCCGAGCTGTCAAGTGAGGGAAAAAGCCTGGCAGCTAACTTTTTAGAAAAGTGTGCGCTGCTCCAACCTCCTAAATCATTAAAGAACTTACAATCGATTCTGGGATTCCTAAATTTTGGTCGAACATACATTACGCAGAAAGAGTAAATCCTTTCTACGATTTAATAAAACCTGATTTTTCAGTCAGACAATGGACACAGGAACATACAAATATCCTGCGTTCTCTACAGGAAGACATGATGGCTTCTAAACATTTATAGACACGCGTAAACGCACAGAATTTAGTGATCCGAGTAATAGCGGGTCAACGCGGGTACACTTATTTAACTTTTAATGAAGGTGAAATGGTACCAATCGCATACAAATCACACCTGTACACAAACGCAGAAATGCGTTTCACTTCAACAGAAAAAATCCTGACAGCAGTGCAGACCGCTGTAGCAAGAGAAAGAGCTCTGGCTCAGGGAAAGCGCATAATTGTCGTGACCCCAGTACCAGCGTTAGAAGCTGTTACAAAAGCTAGCATTCCAAATGCTAAAGCCTTACATCCAAGATGGATACAATGGGCTAATTCTCTTACTGCAACGGATGTTGAATACAGATTTGATCTAAGTTTAAAAACACAGGCATTCCTGCAATACGAACAAGAATACCCTCTACCAAATGAAATTTTGCCTCTAGATCAGTATGAATACATTATTTACACTGACGGTTCTTGCTCAACCCGCCACAGGAAGCAAGCAAGCTTACAGCGCGGCGTGTGCGATTGTTAAAGGTCGCATGCACGATGGAAAGTTCCATTCGAGTTGCACTAAAACGCAATCTCTAGGAGACTGCACGGCTCAGTTGGCAGAACTCAAAGCACTGATACTGGCACTTATAAATACGGATCACGAATTCCCCACACTGATTGTGTGTGATTCCTTTTACTGTGTACAGTCGTACAATGAATATCTACATCATTGGGAACAAAACGGGTTCAAAGATGCAAAAGGTGGCACAATTAAGCATAAAATGCTATGGGAACAGGTAGTGGAGTTGAGAAACGAACTACCAAGGGCTCATGTGATACATACACTGAGTCATCAGCGTGATGGCGTTCACGTTGAAGGGAATTCATTGGCTGATGAAGCCGTAAAGGGGGCTGTTCGCACAGCCGCCGTAGCTGCAGTTACTCGTTCAAAGACGAGAGTAGACGGCGAGATGATGGTAGCTGTCAATGCTTTGCGCAAAGGCAGCACAGCGGTACCTAAAAAATTTCCACTCAAGTACTCCTACAAGTTAGATGCACAAAACATTCCATATGCTCAGATTCCTGGAGTGCGGGATAGAGTAATACCAGATATGGATCGTAGGTTGGGCTTAATTGTGGCAGCACACGAAGGGAAAGGTTCTGTACATATGGGACTTAGGGAGACGGTTTCTTTGTTGAAAGAACGTTACTGGTGGCCCGTGATGAGAAAGCAGATTAGAGACTATGTCTGGAACTGTGACATCTGCATGCAGATGGAAGGGTCCACCACAACACGTCCAGTACAGATACCATTATTAGACAGCATTAGGTTGTCCGTTCATGTACGCCCAGCTCAAATTTCCCCAAGATCTGGCCTCAGCGAGTCTTTATCGGCACATAAGCAGTTGGCACGTTACATTCTGACCGTGCTCCGGCGTTTAGCTCTCGGGCTTACAAAGAGGCCATGGAAGGAATGGGCGTAGCATTGCAGTACTCCTCTCCGTACCATCCCGAGGGAAATTCTGTTGTGGAGAGGAAAAACCGAGACTTAAAGCAATCTTTAACAGCTAGGGTATTAGGCAAGGGCGGTAGGTGGGTCGATCACCTTTATGGGGTACAGCGCGCGATCAATAATCAGCCAAGAAGCTCTCTAGGGGGTGTCACTCCTTACAAGGTCCTATTTGGGACAAGAATGTGGGTATCTGATTTTGATTGTGAGGGCACAGTGGCGGATGAAAAACCATTTGATATCCATGATCGTTTGGCTGTTTTACAGGATCTAAATGAATCCAGAACACAACAAAGTAACGTGCTCCGGAAACAGGCCGCCACTGAGGAAGTCAAGGCAGTAACGGCAAGACCTGTCTGGATCCCAAAAGTCAGGGATCTGGTCAGAGAGAAGATTGCTGACAAGAAAGAATTTGGGCCATCCTACAGAAAGCCTGTACCGGTCCTAGCAATTCAAGGCACAAGAACTGTACTTCTGCCACCTCTTGCCGGAAAAAAGGAGAAAAGATTTGTCTCAATTGACTTAATCAAACCACACTATGTGGCCGATACTAAACAGTAGGCCTCGTGGACTCCACAGTAGCAGATGCCCTCCTCTCGCTACAATCCAAGAAGTTCAAACAGAAAGACTCATCACGTTTGAAGAGCCACCTGTACGGAATGAAGGACTAAGCAACAATGCTATTGAACTCGTTCCACTTCATCAAGAAATTAATCTTCAAAATAAAAATCAACTTGGTAAACAAGTTGCAATCAGACCGACTACAGACATCTACGTCAACATGCCTCGTCAATAGCAAAATCCGATTTCAACAAATCCCGATGCAATTCCAACAATTGATCGAACTGCTTCTGGCTATTTCATGAACTTTGATACGTTTGCTCTGGATCCAAGCGAAGCGGAAACGACGCCAGCCAAAAAATCACTCCAACAGAAACTCAATGACTTTTTGAACTTTTTTAGAAAGACTTACCTGGTGTCACCTTGGATAGAACTATGGTATATCACTGGGATTTTATTTTTCATTTTCTGGCTAGGTTTAATAATAACTTTTAGTATGCTTATTAATGGACTATACCTCCAGAAAAGCTCTACAGCCCAAAGAGCCAATTTGATTTTAAAACCACACCAGTCTTCACATCGTGAACCAAGAGACTTGTCTTCAGTGAACATCACAGCAGATCCTATACCAGATGGTATAGTATGGAACAAAATTGATTATGATGTATTCGGTCCAACTGAACTTTTAAAGTTTAAACATGTATTTAAAATTCCTTTAAGTGATATCATTACCTCCAGTACATTTTCTGATGATTGGGACACTTATACTGTGAACAATTTAATGTCTGATTTAGAAAAAACTGATGCATTTCCGAACAATGAAATGTTAGAAGTTACTTCAGATTATGATACATTGTACTGTTATCAGCAATATGGTCATCATTTCTTACACAAGTCTATAACACCTAGAAATGTATTTGAGTACCACCAGTGGGAACACTGCCCAACACCTCCAAAAGGTAGTTCGCAAGCATGTGCACAAAAATTCACATACTTCTCAGGGTTTAACACATCTGACCCGAAGTCATTTTATTATAAAGTGGCGAACATTTCAGCTCAGAAGATTATGTTAACAAACACCAAACATATTTACTCTGCATCCTTTTTGAACCAGTTGTCCAAACAGGGTTTCGATCTATGGAAGGACACAATAGATTCAAAATCGATCTGGGGTTCTAGGGAATGGCAAGTCCAGGGAATAGAAGCACTTTTAGAGCATGCCTCATTCCGCAGCAGATATTATTTCTGAATGAAACTGTGCAACAAACAACCTGTCTTGGATTAGCCAAAGGCAAGGAAATGAACACACTGGGGTTTCCAACACCATCGCAGATGGGTGGGGGGCAGAATTCAACTACGCATGGGGTGAGATTAGATGACATTTTCCAGTACAACAGATCAGATCCTGATTGGACAGAATTGCTGGTTTGGCCCATTGACACAAACATCTGTCAACAGAGATTTATGAATACAACCGAAGGGTTTAGTATCCATAGGCCAGATCCACGCTATGTACAGAGACATCACCCGGGGGTAGTGACATCCTATAGTGTTGGGAAGTTGTGCCTTGATTGGCTAGAGACCTCAACACTAACAGAAGTGAAGCACCACTTGACCCTACTCACACCTGACATGGATCTTGGAGATTTTCTACTAGGACCCAGGAAACAACGTCAGAAACGTTTCATATATGCAGGCCTTTATGCCTATTATAATGAAAACTGGAAAATATTCCAACAAGAGGCCGCAAAAAGGATACGGGAGATAGACCGTATTAACTTAGAAAAGGCATTAGCTGTAGTGGATAATGGGTTAACAACTTTGACCTCCAGGATTTACTCCTTAGGCAACATTGTGTCTTCGGCAATCGACATATTAGAACAAGATCTGGCCTTGTTACAACACGGGCAATCTCAGCTACGTTCTATTATGATGCTAAGCTGGACGCTGCAATCTTTGCGTACAGGCTATGTGCCCTGGCGTTTTATAAACACCACGTCTCTGTTTTCGGAATACAATCTGTGAGAAGTTGGCCTGGCATATGCTGTCCACTACTTATAGTGGGCACCTTGCACCAGTCCAAACAACCCCTTATTGGAGATAGGTTAAAGACAACCTTATTGAAAGCTATCCTAGTGGTAGCTATGGAGAGCAGCCTTCAGGCTAAGTCTTGAAGGAATGTAAAGCAGCTTGTTTTACCAGTCTATAATCTCTTGAGTGATCAAATGAAAGAGCACCACACCAGGTATATATTCAAAATATATGTATTTATTGCTAAACACACCCTCTAGTCTCTTTATGAGGCTAGAGTTCAAGTACATAAGTTATAAGTTATTTAAACACAGTAATAGCACAAATACACGTTTGGGCCCTAGGGGCGTACCAAACCATATACCAATAAAGTGGTATAAGAACCACGACTGAACTAGACACTAGGCCTAGAGCCTCTAGAAGTGCTTGGACCACAAGGAACCACCCAAGGTAGTGACACAGGGGACCCACGGGGGACGCGTGCAGTGTAAATACACAACCGCGATACGCCGTTAACTTCTATGGAGAAAGTCGCGATCAGGAAATTAAAGAAAAGGGACACTTAAAGGAGGACTTGGAGCAAACCCTTTGAGAACTAGGTCGTTCTAGAGTCTCTGCCCACGGGAGCACCGGTGTTACCTCACCCAGGGAAGCCGGGTGCATAGGTGCCTTTCGGGGTCGGGTTTCGTCGTCTATTTGAATGGCGATCTGCTGCAAAGTGCTGCTGGCGACCAAGTGGAAAGTGTCCGGGTGGATCCAAGAGTGGATCGGAGATCTGAAGAACCTGAAAGCAGAGGGGACAGAGTCTGGGTCACTAGCCAGTGACCAGGAAGGCGATGAGCAGATGCCCACCGATGTCGAGTGCTTCAGGTAGGTTGACGGTCGTCTTGACTCTTCAGCCACGAGATCCAGGAGGCGTTGTCGGCGACCAGGAGCAGGATTCGGGCTGGTACACGATGTCTGTCGAGTGCTGAGGCGTCGGCGACCGGATTGGACCCAACAAGCCTTGGCAACAGCAAGTCTCGATGAAAGTAAAGAATGACGATGATGCAGACCAGCAAGGTCTGAGGAACTCACCCAGCGAGGGTAAGTGAGGGCAAGCCTGGAGCAACCAGGGTGCCCAAGAAGAAAAGGATTGGCCTTCGTGAAGGGCTACTAGCCAACGGGCTAGCGACCGCGAAGGAGCCTCGAGACGTCGCAGGTGGAGCTGGCTCACAGGACACTCGTGGAGTGGAGGCCAGTGATCTTCGGTGCAGTTGGTGCTGGAGGCTAGGGCTACTCGGAGCCCAAAGCACGACTTCGTGGGCGGCCCAGAAGAGGATGCACTAGCAAATGCGTGCGGTGTCCAGGGGTCACGGTTCCACGTTACCCACGACAGCTACGGGCCTCAGCTTTGCTGGGGACTCAGGGCAGCCTCGGGAAGTCTGGAAATCCACCTCTGGTGATGCAAAGACTTCGGCGTCCGACGGGAGCTTAGGCGATGCAGACTGGACAATTGCTTCTTTGGTGCCTGCCAAGCAGGGGAGTCACTCCTTGACCCCAAGGGAGATTCTTCTGTCCTCTAGTCTTGAGTAGAGCGTCGAAGGTCCAGGATTCTGTTTCAGAGTTTCGTCCAGGGATAATCTAAAGTCCTAAGGACTGGGTTCCTATACTTATACCAAGTTTAGGGTTGGACTACTCTGTGGCCCCACCTATGGGTGGGTCAGGGCAGAGGGGTGGCTACACCCCTTTCCTTTGTCCAGTTCGACGCCAAAGCAGGGGCTTCAAGCCCCTGATCCGGTTTGAACTGGGTATGCACAGGGACACCAAGTGTGCCCTCAGTGCAGGACTTCAAAGCACCTGAAAGTGCTCCCGCCCAGCCCCAATACACATTATCCTGTCTGGGGAGGTGGTCACACCTCCCTGGGACAGGAAACCTATTGTCCAGGCCTCCCCTGCCGGAGTTTCGTCCAGCAGCAGGAGGCCAGACTCGTGTCTGTGGCAGCAGCATCCATTTTGTGATGCCAGGGCTTTAGAAAGAAGTTACCGGCCAGGCCAGGGTTAACATGTCTCTCCTCTAGAAGGGTGGAATGCTAGGGGGTAGTATTCCAAGATGTTTGACACCAAACACGACATGTTTAGGTGCAGCCATTCCAAAGTTAGCATTTAACGCGAGGTTATAATTCGCTTAAGAGTATATGGTCAGGTTGCACTACAAACAGCATCAGAGAAGGGTCTCCGAACGCTGCAGAGGGGCCCTGCTCATGCAGGGCACCCTCTCACATAGGAACCACGCACTCTGCCTTCAGGATTGATGAGGCCTGCCATAGGAGTGACTTATAGGTTTATATGTGTGTAGTGTATTTAGTGATATAGGTAACCTATATCACAGTAAGGGGTGCATGCACCACCTTACCCAGGCTGCAGTAGCAGACCTGTGGTGTCAGTTTGGATGGCCTTCCAGGGTGGCATAATACATGCTGCAGCCCCTGGTAGGCCTCTGAGGTACCTATGCCCTTGGTACATAGTATACCATATACTAGGGACTTATAAGGGCACTCCAGATTCCAATCAGTGATGTGCCTAAGGCACATGGAAACCATTTTAGAGAGGAAGCAGCTAGACTGGGGTTCTGATTAGCAGGGCCCCAGCCAGACTAATGTCGAAAAACAGTGAAGCATCAGCAAAAAGTGGGGGTACCCATGTGAAGCAGATCCTACTCTCCTACACAATCTGACTGATAGACAGAAATGGCACAAAGGGGAGCCAAATATACAATGTTGCATATTGAGAAACTGGAAAGGTTACCTTTCACTGTAGCCGAATCACCATCAACAGAATGGCTAATTCATCGCCAAATAACTCTGCTGGTCACTACGTTCCAGTTTCAGTATTGCCTTGAGCAGAGGCAGGCAGGCAAATATGAGAAAATGGGTAAGGGATACATCAAGGAAACTTGGGAGTTACCATATAGATACCGATGCCGGAATGGGGATCGAGAAGTGTATCTGAGTGGTACAAACTGCAGGAACGCTTTAAGCGGTTCTCTCATGTGTCAGGATATTTCTCTGCACGGAGCCTGTAGCGGTTCAGTAGCGAACTTATCTTGTCACATGTCAGGGACCCCAGCGGCCATGATCACGACGGTTTTCCAGCTGCTCTCGAATGGGAGTTACTTAATGTTAAATGATCAAGGTTGCTGTGGGATGCTTCAGAGCGTCGCCTATCTGGTCACTGTTCACTCCAGGGTTACTTGCTGTATGCAAGTATTGTTTCCGCCACTGAACGCAGTGAGGGAGGCGCCGCTATGGCCTTCGCTGAATGTTTCTTTCATACAATTTGATACTCTGAGCAGATTGAAAGCCATGCTTTTACAGCAACCCGTGCCCTTAACCTCCGCTCGAGAAACCTATGAACTTCAAGTTGCAAGGACCTCGACTGAGATACAGGCGCTTATACGTACAAACTGCCCCTTTCATGTCGTAGAAATGGTGGGACGTATCTTCAATATGTCTAATAAGTGCGGTATTGTACACCTATTTAAGACGGTAGGGTCAGGACTGTTAAGCACCTTTCAGACAGTCCTCGGAGTTATCCCAGATTTTATACACTCCGTATTGGGAAGCGTATTTGGAGGATTCCCGCTCATCCTGTTCCTGATTGCAGGAATCCTGATTGTTATATTACTGCTACGCAATGGACGGCCCAATTCCCGAGGGAATGGTGAACACGCTCCTGGAGCGGACATACCGTGAACTCATGGTACAACTTCTGGGCATTTCTTGCCTGCGAGAACTCAATGCCTCCTGGTTTCTATCGTTTAGACCAGTCTGGGTAGATTGCATCTTACCTGTTCTTCGATGCCTGTTCTGCGGAAAAGAATGCACGTTGGATCTTTGTCTAACTTTTCCATCAGATGCGCCTCCGGACACTGATGCAATGCTGGACCCCATAAAGGCCCATGCTCTGCGTTGTCCCCAGCGGCTTCCGATTCTGATGAACGCATTCCTGGAGAATCCAAAGGTGCCGTTTGCTCCTGCTGGGTTAGGTGACTCCTCCACAGGCACCCAGGTAACAACTGCCGCACAAGCTGCCGCAGCACCGACTGTTGGCAGTGCTACATTCCATCTATGTGCGATTGACGTTCTCTGTGAGGCGTTGGATTTGTCGTCTGCAGCAGCTAACACCGATAAGATTGTGCTTCCCAGCCAGGACGCTTATTCTTGAATTGGCTCATCGTGTCCTGGGAAAGAATTCGGCTTCTTCACTCGTTTCAAAACAAACTAGCAAAATTGGAACATTTCCTAAATTGACACTTTCGCTTGAGAAAAGCATGGCCTTCTTCCGCTTTGAGTGAGGCAACTTATATGGAGAAACAAAATAGACATTCTTTTAGTGCCAATTGAAATTAGCTGAATTAACATTTTAGAAGACATTTTTTAAAAAGATTTTAAAACCATGTTTTTACTTGCATTTAAATATGATTTTAAATTGTCCAGATTTTAAGTATGGTCATTGTTATCCAATTCAGAAGAGGAGTGGGTGTTATGTCCCGTATAGAGGCCCTAATGTAGACCCGTTCATACATGCCCTAAAATGGACGTATTCATATTTGCCCATATATGGTCATTTTCGTACTTGCCCTATTATGGTCATAGCCGCATATGCCCAATTATGGTCATAACTGTACATGTCCTATTATAGTCATGATTCCTTATATAGGCATGATCTTTCACATACATTGGTCCCAGCTAGCACACAACGAGCTCTGAGGGCTGAACGTTATCTATCCTGTGGTTTTGAATGCAGCCGGGTTCTTCCAAACACAGGCCCACACTGTACTGAGGGAATAAGGGTTGTCATGTTCTAAGGTTGCCAGAAACTAATCTCTCACCCGATAAGAGGAGGCACTAGTGGCACTGAGAGCTAGGTAATGCAAACCAGGCTAACATATACAGTGGGGGTGCACGGAGTCAGTCTGCCACCAAGCCCACAGTATATGTTATCCAAACGCGCAGGTCCTGCAGGGGTACTATAGGAACTACACGACAACATGTAGCAAAGGAAACTCAAAGAAGATCTTCTACAAAATGCCTCTGGCTCTTTAGCGTACAATGCAATAAATTGATGTTTGTGAATTAAATGTTCATTGTACAAGAGTTCAGATCATGAAATGACTATTAAAGTATATTTTTTGCATGTCTGTTGTACATGTCGTTGTACCTTTGAGCAGTTCATTTTAATCAGTTTCTGATTTTGTACACCTGTTTAGGAACTACATCCAACTGGACCAGGCTTCCACCTCCCCTCTTCAAAAGAGCGGTGCTGGTCATGATTGATGCCTTGAGAGAGGATTTTGTGTTTGGACCCAAAGGCAAGCAGTTCATGCCTTACATCACACAGCTTGTAGAAAAAGGAACATCACGCAGCTTTATAGCAGAAGCAACTCCCCCCACGGTTACTATGCCTCGGATCAAGGTAAATTCAATCAGTCGTGAATTTATCTGTTCAGGAACACTTGGTTTTCTCGACTTCTATGAAAGTATGCTGTATTTTTGTATGCGAGTTAATACTTACACACATTTGGCCTATTTTTGAGGCATTTATGGGTCTCGCCTGAGACAGCGCGTGCGCTAGTGAGGCATTTTTGCTTCCAGGAGATATTGTTTCTACAAGGGACTTGGAGCCCGCCCACTGCTTATTATTTATTGGTTTCATTTCCCTCTTATTTCCTGCCTTGCTATTGGCCAGCGAATGCTGGCTTCACTTTTCTTCTTTCTTGTGGCACATGGATGTATTGACTACTCCATCTTGATTAGGGTCCTTTCTCTGCTGCCGCTGTGATTGAGGTACAATTTTTCTTTTCTTATTTTTAATTCTTACTGTTTTACGTCTTCCCTCCCACCTCCCCATCCACCAGTTATCCGTGTTGCTTAATCTCTCCCACCCCACCTTCCTGTTGTCTGTATTGATCCCTACCCCATAAGGGGAAAAACAACCATTGGTAAATGCTATCGGTTTCGCCTATGTGATTATTAATACTTTTTTGTTGTAAGTTTTAGCTTGGTGAGCAGGTGTAAAACTGATTTGGTAAACTAATATTTGAACTGGGTACCTGAATGCCAGAAGGTATGAGTGTGACATGCACAAGGTGTGCATGCTCACCGATTGATTTAAAGAATATAAGAATACATTACTCTCTGTGGGACACTGTAGAAGAATAACAGATTAGCACAGGGACAATAGAGTGAATGCAGAGGCGAGGAGGGGGGACAGGTGGGAAGTGAGTGTATTAGAAGGAAGGACCGGGCAGAGGGAAAAAAATATTAAAACAGTGTGTGTGTGTGTGTGTGATACAAAAGAAATAGTGAAAGAAGGCACTATGTTAAGAGGAGAGATAAAGGGATAAATAGTGAGAAAATTAACAAAGGAAAGCACGAGAGAAGGATGTACTGAGGAAGGAAGCAAGAATATAGAAGTAAGGATTTAAGAAAAAAGAAAGGGAGGGTCAGCGAGCAAGTAAATAATCAAAGGGAAAAGAAATGTGCAGGCAAAACCTAACAATGTATTCTATGGCCTCAAATAGGCACTGTACGCCATTCACCAAAAAAGCATGGATTTCCAGCAATCCTTCATTCCCCATTGTGGTACAATGAAAGCATGCAGGCACGCTTATGCGCTTTGTAAAGACTTCAGTTGCGTAGTGCTAGCTAGGCCTGCTGCACAACCACATGATTAAAAGTGAAAAATCAGTTATGCTTGTAACATGTAAGTTGTAGAAGGTCTTGCATGTCACAACGATATGGCGACACCCTACCTGTGAATTCTTGAGTAGGTCTTATAAATACATATGCAGTAAAAAAAAACAATCATTTGCAATGCAATAGTGAAAGGAAGACGACACGGGGTAAGGTTTCTAGTCTTCTTCTTTAATGCGTCCGATCACACAGCATCCCGGCAGCAACTGCCAGTGCCACAGCATTCCATGTTCCACGCAGGGAACGGAAGAAGAGAATCCAAGAATGTGGCACGAGATCAGTGATCCCAACAAATAGGTCTTGCATTTATGAGAGTTTGAGCTATTGACATTGTAAATTACGATGCCTTTTATTTGTGTTGTTTTTAAAACCGATAAATAAAAGGCATTGTCATTTACAATGCCATAGCTCAAACTCTAGCAAATGCGAGACCTATTGCTTTGCAAATGCGTTCGGGGCCCATGCTATCAAAATAAAAAAAAGTTAGGCAAGAGCGTGTCCGCAGGACAAAGCTATTTGAGAAAATAGTGCTCGGAGGCTGTAATTAAAGCCTACCAAGTATCAATACACATAACAGGGGGTGTCGCCATGGGAGGTTACAAAGTGAGACAAGGCGGTACTAAGGAGTGACTACTAAGCCTATTGACCAATGAACAGCACAGTTTACAGTGGACAATGACCCAAGCCAATAAAAAATATGGGCGGAGAGTGGGTGGAGCTTCAAGTCTCAACCTGAATACAGCATGCCTCGCAGAGCAGCGACCTAAAAAGCAAATTATGCGGCATTATAGGTAACTTTCTGTGGCACTACTACTTCACTATTTTGATGTTTTAACACATACTAACACTGCATGTGCAAAGGTTCCACCTCAGTGGTACCTTCTACCACACAATACTGAGACCAGCAACTCAAATGTGACCCGCTGCAATGGGTCCATTTTAGCTATAAATATCGAAATATTTTGTGATGCTTGTGTGAAAATTGTGTTGGCTGAGATATAGGCTCCTTCTAGGCACCCCCCCTCCCCCAAACCTTAGTAAGACTGTTATCTGTGGTAGAGGTGGGCGAGCAACTGAAAGCTCGAGCCAGGCATGACCCTGAAGTCTGGCTCAGCTCAAGGTCCTGTTGGAACCTCGAGCCCATAACAAGCCTAGCTTTAATGTGGCTTCTGCCTGCCTCCCTAGTCCCTATCCCCAAGATCTGGTGTTAAGGTCCGACTGGTTGACTGTGGAAGGTTCAAGTCTCAGCGTCAGCTCAACAACATCCTCTGATTCTGGGCAAATCACTTGATCGCCCCGTGTCTATAAACGGCGCATGTGACCCTATGAAATGCAGCTAGCGCATATTATGTAAATAAAGTGGTCCAATACCTTCGGGTTGAGTTCGCACTATATTTTAAAAACTGCAGAAAAATGCACCAAGAAGTAAAAACAAAGCCTTGACATAAGGAAAGACCAATAAATGCACATTTTCTGCTGTTTTGTACAAAGTGAAAACAGAAACCCTGTATATATTGTGGCTTCCCCGCTTACACTGTGTGATCTGAGGGAAATATTTTATTTATTTTCTTCATTTTTGTGTATGAAAACACTTTCAAATATATGAGGTCATGGCTACCAGTTGTATAAAACTATTACTTTTATTAAGTACTTCTCAATGCAGTGCTATAACATGCAGAATTAACGTCAAAGCCTCCACATTTTAAAGAAATACACTTTTTAAAATTTTGAAGAGTCTATCATATTTTTACGTGATGTTTGCTGTATGATTTACTTAGCAAATCTTTTCAGGGCTCTAAGGTCCGAGCCAGACCTCTGGCTCAGCTCTGGCTCTCCCTGTTAATTTGTTGGCTCGCCCGTGTCTAATCTGCGGCACTTTTAATTGTTCAACGAGACGTTGTGGGTTAATTGGGTGAGTTTGAGTGCTTGCAGGCCCACAGACTCAAACTTTTACATAGTTTTTCTTTCATGAAATAGCCCACTGCAGCATAGTATTGACTAATTCCATAGATTCTTTATGTGCAATTTATGGATAGCTCTCATTGAAAATAATACGTCTTCACAGATTACAGTTTATGGGTATCCCTCTCTGAGGAGTGCAGAAGCAGCTGCTGGGCCAGAAATCTGGTTTGATACATTTTCAGCAATTTTACCAGACTAGAACCGTTTGGTTTATTTGAAAGGCCACGAATGCGAGCTCATACCACAGGATTCGTTCTGAGTTTTGTAAGCAATAGTTTAATGCCTTTTTGAAAGAGTGGTATGATTGCAAATTCTGAACTCTTCAGTGATGGTCCATATGCTAGCAGCTGACACAGAGAACACTTACAGGGTTTAAAACTTGACAGCAGAGTTGCGTGGGTCCATGCTGCAGAGAGAAGCATAATTGTGGGCTACAACAGCCCACATGTGTTCTCCTAAGGCTGGAGTCACTCAAAGGGCTGGCAGTCTCAGAAGAGCAAATGGTCAATTGAACAGATGTAATATCACGCACACCACACTGAGATTTGATATTCTAACCTCTAGCCTACAGGAGTCTGCAGATCTCTGCTGTAGCACCTCAACCCATGAAAGCTACCTTTCAAGCTCCAACCATTGCTAAGGAAGGCTTATGTATTTTAGCGCCGTGATATCCCTCTGGGATGAATGTTGCGCTCTTACAAGTACAGTAAATAAGTAAATAAATGTATAAAGAAATTTTTAATTTCATTTCTATCCTGACCACATATAGTAGAAACTCTCTAGGCACTAACAAACCGGGACATTCGCGCTTAAGTGCCAGACGCTTGCAGGGATGAATGTGGAAAAACAAGAACAGCTCTTTACACTACACATATTTGTAATTTTAGGCATAGGGAGATGAAGTGATCTGTGCAGAATTTAATATGTTTGTCACTATGGGAATAAAATTAATAACCTATTAATTAAATTTGACTTGGTTTCCGCAAATGAAATTTATTCCCCTCTTGCTTCACGTAAACCAACATTCAGTGGGAGAAACAGTCATGGCATTATCGATCACATTTTACTTTCATATAGGTGTACTGGTCTTGTATTCAACTTTTCTACTCGCATGTTAGCAATTAGTGATCATCTTCCTTTGAGTATGCATTTAGACACTTTTTTTTTTTTTATTAAACAGAATTGCACTAAAATGAATGTACAAGTAACAGACATCGAACTTGCAGGGCACAATGGTTATTCTTTACGTTGGGCTCAGATTACTCCAGAAGGTTTTCTAAAAAAATTGATAAGTAATAAGAAATGGGCTTTTAACCGCTGTTTAGATGAGAACACCCCAAACAACGTAATCATCACTGTCTATTACTGACGGTATAAAGGAAGGCCTTTTTATGGAAGGAGAGAAAGCAAAACGAAAGGAGATGGGGTGGTTCGATTCATTGTGCTCTAAAGCCCTGAAAAGATTAGGAGGAACTACATAAGACACCAAGAAATATAACCGAGGTCCAAAAATGCAGGGCTGAATATAAGCAAAGAGTAAATCGGAGAAAACAACGTCTAAGGGAGTTGTCCTGGGAACAGCTACAGGAAGCGAGTACAAGTAATGACAATAGAGCCTTTTGGCAGATAATTAACTCTTCTCCCTTTGCAACGGATGAGGCCCCTAGGGTGGAGCTGGCCATTCCAGAGGGATAATGGATAAGGCACTTTACCAATATCAATTTGCTCCCGGTTGTAACATCGTTATCTGAACCCGGACATTGCGACAATGATACAACTAACACATCGCATTCCACCTTTATCACATCTTTTACATTGGAAGAAGTTAATAACGCAATGCTAGAAAGTAAGAGAGGCAAAGCGCCCGGGCCTGACACAATACTGGTAGATTTATATAAAGCTAACACTGATCTCTGGGGGCCTGTGTTGACACTAGTATTGAGGGCATGTTGCACCGCGGGTTTCTTGCCAACTTGGGGCGAGTCCATAATTGTGCCAATCTTTAAAAAAGGAGATCGCCTTAACCCAGCGTGCTACAGACCCATATCTTTGCTTGACTCATTGGTTAAGATAGTAGGCCGCATCATCTTAAGAAGACTGCAGAACTGGGCAGAATTGCAAAACACTCTATCTGATTTACAATATGGCTTCCGCCCAGGGATTGGGATGATAGAGCAGAGTCTCAATTTAAACATGATATTTGGAAAGTACGTAAACATCAAAGAATGAAAATTTATATTTGGCATTTGTCGACTTATCCTCAGCCTTTGACTGTGTGATACACGCCAAACTTCGGTTAAAAATGAAAGATATGGGGGGGGTGGAAGCACCGATTATTAGTTTACTGAGGGGTCTTTATATGGGATGTAAATCTAGGGTCAGATTTGGCAGGAAGGGAGAATGTACTGAATTTTTTAGCGTAGAGAGAGGGGTGAGACAGGGATGCGTCCTGGCCCCTTTCCAGTTCTCATTATGTATAAACAGTGTAGGCGAGGTACTCGCGGCTTCAACCAGAGATCTACCATGAATAGGAACGCGCCCTGTCCCGCCTCTCCTCTATGCTGATGATGCCGTTCTTATGGCCCGTACACCGTTGGCCCTTCAGTCTTTGTTATCGAATTTTGTAGATTACATGAAGGAACTTGGCCTTTTTGTCAACCAAGGCAAAACCATCATTATGAAATGTGCAAGGACTAGCCAGAAGTGTAGAGACTTAAAAATAGATGGTACTACCATTGGTGTTACGAAGAAGTTTAGGGCCATATGTATCATCAACACATTTCCCCATAAACACAGAATGGGCAAAACCCTTTGATACATCTGGCCCTTAGTTACTTGGGGATTTTATTTAATAGAGATGGATTATGGAATAAGGCCATAGCTAACCGGAGGCAACATTTTAGCAAATCCTGTATGGCCCTTAGGAGTTTTGTGAAACGGTTGGGTACGAATCCCCCTGAGGTGATGATGAAAATTTATAAAACTCAGGGCCTCAGTATAGCTATATATGGGGCAGGATTGTGGGGATATAGAAAATGCACAGATATCTAAATCGTAGAGAATGAATTTATCAGAAGCCTACTTGCGGTACCTAGAAGCACATCAGTCTATGCATGTCATGCTGAATTGAGGGCACAACACATTACAGAGCTAATAAAATTGCAACCAATTCTTCTCAGGCACAAGATCTGGACCTCGGAATATACAATGCTCAACTGAGCAATTATTGAGGACTGTCTCAAACTAAGCTCGCATCTAAGAATCCCATGGTTCGCATACGTGGAACGCTTCTTCTGTGACCGAGGTTATCCCGAGTATTTTGAAAGACCAGAAGCACTGTGCAACATCAGTAGAAAGACCCTCAAAGAGGAAGGGATGTCGCACTTAGAAAATCTCAGACTGTTAATCGAAATTCCCAAACCTAGTGTATTAAAAAATCAATTGATTTTAACAACTTTTAACATGCAACCTTACCTCAAAGTAGTATTGAATGGTAGGCATAGATTTGTTTTGACCCGTCTAAGACTAGATATATTCCACCGACTAGTCAGTTTTCCAAAAATGAATGACTGGTCAACAATCTTAATTAGTTGTCCCTGCGATAACTTAACGCCTCAGCATACAATGCATGTGGTTTTCTTTTGCAAGTTTTAAAGTCATCTAAGGAAAAGATACATCCTCCCGATTATTAAACCACCTGGCTTTACGCAATGTCGCACGGCATATCTATACCTGCAATCATTGCCCACCTTAGAGATTTGTTGCAGATTGTCATCTTTTTTATGGGCGGTATTTTACACACTAGAAAAAACATTTTATTATCCCCATCAGAAGGAAGTGATGGTACTCGGTCAACGACCCTTGATGCGTAACGTAGTGTATGGATCTACTTTAATACTATTGGGAATGTGCAATATTCTGCATTTACAGATTTTATCCTTGATTAGTTTAGTGTATGATTGGACTATATTCATGTTCTTTTACTCTAGATTAGGTTAACGCTTCTGTGGATTAATTCATGAGGGTGGATAAGTGGGATAGGTCTTTTAGGTTATTTTGCTAACGCCTCATTCTCCACAAATAAGTTCAACAACATAATCTCGAATTGACGGGGAATTGCAAAAACTGGACATTTGATGAAATCTGTACAATAATTAATGTTATTATGTAGGTACTTGATACATTGTTTACGAGAATGTTTGTCTACAAAGGTATACCGGCAAAGTGGGCAGTTTACAATATTTTACCAGGATACTGATACATGTACTAATACTTATCGAGAATTGATCATTGAATGCAGCAAGAATTTTAGTCCGTTTTTTAACTAACAATGGATGTATACTAAGATTGATAAGTACTGTATATGTCATTTGTTTTAAATGTTGCTCTTATGGATGTTTTTTATACTTCCGAATAAAGTATTACAAGACGAATGTTTGTCAAGTGTTATAACCGGGACCAAAACCCACTGCCTGTTGCTCACACAAACAGCAAAAGAAAATAGGAAAAAATGGGATTTTAAGGGGCTTGTTGCCATCCTTACGCACAACACAAGGCACTGAATTTGGACAGCTGCACTATCCCTTACAAGCTCATTCATCTCACACCACAGCTATGCTATGGGTGACCAACAACTTACAGGCTCAAATCTCCTGCAGCAGATCTATCCCTCAAGTTACACAGATATTACAAGAGTCAGTTTCAAGAAGCAGACATATATTTTAGGTTTCATAAACACTACAGGCCTCACACGGCAGAGCTATCCCTCAAATTACACAGATCTTACAAGAGTTAGCTTTTAAACAGCATATGTATCTTAGGTTATACAAATGCTACAGGCTCAGGCCTAACACAGTAGAGCTATCCCTGGGGCAACACTATATACAAACACTAGAGGCTCAGGCCTCACAGCAGAGCTATCTCTGCGATAATACTACATAGAAATATTACATGTTCATGCTTCACAGCAGAGCTATCCTTTGAGTAACAGTATGTGCAAACACTACAGGCCTCCCACAGCAGAGCTATCCTTGTGATAACAGTATATACAAACACTACAGGATCAGGCCTTACACAGCAGGGCTATCCCTTAAGTTACACTATATACAGACGCTACAGGCTCAGGCCTCACACAGCAGAGTTATCCCTGGAGTAACACTATATACAAACGCTACAGGCTCAGGCCTCACAGTAGAGCAATCCCTGCAATAACACAACATAGAAATGCTACATGCCCATGCTCCACAGCAGAGCTATCCTTTGAGTAACACTATGTACAAACACTACAAACCTCCCACAGCAGAGCTATCCCCAAGGTAACACTGTATACAAACACTACCGGCCTCACACAGCAGAGCTATCCTTGTGATAACAGTATAAACAAACATTACAGGGTCAGGCCTTACACAGCAGGACTATCCCTTGAGTAAGACTATAAACGGGCGCTATAAGCTAAGGCCTCACACAGCAGAGTTATCCCTCGAGTAACGCTGTATACAAACATTACAGGCTCAGGCCTTACACAGCACAGCTATCTCTTGAGTAACAGAGTGTGTACAGGTTTTGCCTTTAAAAGACAGAGCTCTCAGGTTACCCAGATATTTGGTTATTTGCTTTAGACAGCAGACCTATACCTCAGATGATCAACCCTGTAGGCTTTAGCAATGAACAGTCGAGATATCTATGGCTTATTCTACACAGATCGTACAGGTCTGGACTGCAGAGCTTCGAGATCGCTCGTGCCCCATAATACCTGTGTTTATATAGTATGGTTGATACGGGCGATGTTATTGTGTCTCGAGGACGGGACCAGTGCTGTGCATAATGACGTGAGGCGACGTGAAGTGGTGCTGCACAGCACTCCGACAGTGCTCCGAAGCAGCAGAAGGAGCTGTGGTCTGCATTGGTGTGCCTTGGTTACGGGGCCCGAGTTTGGCGAAGTGAAAGTCACCTTGCAGCTGCGCCCTGGAAAATGAAAGAAAGGATGGGCCGCAATAATCAAAGATAAAGCGCGGCATCGGGCATGCCGTGCTGGAAGTGCTCTGTGTCTGTCTCACTGAGGACGTCCTGCCTGCAACAGCATTTGGCAAAGTGAAAGTAACCCTGCAAGCCACGCCATTGAGAATAAAAGAAAGGTGGGGCTGCCATAATTAACGATAAAGCGCGATGCTGAAAGTACTGTGTCTCACTGAGCAACAGCGTTTGACAAAGTGAAAGTCACCCTGCGAACCCGCCATGGAAAGAGAATAAAAGGAAGGCACACCACCAAAATTAAAGATCAATGCAAAAAGAACAATTGGTGGACATTATGCAGGACAATGTCATACATTCACCCCAGTACAGAGATCTGGGCCTAAATCCATCGTTTTTTTGCTCCCCATGCCATTCCAGTTTGAACCCAGCCATATGCAAATCAGTCTTGACCCTGCACCGAATGGGAACAGTCCAGCCCGAACTGCCAGGCCAGGTCCTCCCTGAACTGGAAACAAGCATCCTAGGACCGGCTTCGGGGTTTCACCCCCTCATCAGCCAGGATAGCTTGACTTCAGTGGCATGGAGAGCACGGGACCACCGTCTGGGCATACCCGTCCCACTCTGGGTGACAAATGCAAAAAGAACAATTGATGGACAGAATGCCGAACAATGTTGTTAGACTTGGCATCTTTTGGCGTGTTTCCCCTGTCTTTTTGCTTTCTGACCTCCTGCTTTTGACTCTGTATTTGCTGGTTTAGTGTCTCTGCGCACTTTCTCACTGTTGTTCAGTGTTGAAGTGCAAGTGCTCCTGTTGTAAATTGTTATTATGGATTGGTGTTTCCATGATTGGCATATTTGATTTACTAGTCAGTCCCTAGTAAAGTGCACTGAGTGTGCCAGGGCCTGTAAATCAAATGCTACTAGTGGGCCTGCAGCACCGATTGTGCCACCCACATGAGTAGCCCTGAAAAGGTAACTCAGATCTGCCACTGCAGTATCTGTGTGCAGTTTAGTACTGCCATGTCGACTTGGCAAGTCACCCTCTTGCCAGGCCCTACCCTTCTCTTTTCTTACATATTAGGCGTCCCCTAAGGTAGGCCCAAGGTACCCCCTGTGGGCAGGGTGCAGTGTATGTGAAAGGTAGGACATGCCCTGGTGTGTGTGGCATGTCCTGATAGTGAAATACTGCCAATTTCCTTTTTCACTATTGCAAGGCTACCTGTTCCCATAGGATAGAATGGGGAGTTTGCTTATAACATCTTATAAACATAACTACCCCTGGGAACAAGGTAGGAAAATAAAGTTTAGTATGCCTGAACTCAGAATGTTAAAACGCATCTTTTATTGAGGGTGATTTTTACATTCTGTGTTTGAAAATACCACTTTTAGAAAGTAGGTATTTTTTTGCTTAGCCATCCAGTGTGCCTCTGCTAGGATGTGTATTGACTGGCTTTGGGGCGACAGGAGCTGGGGAGGAGCAGTGGCTCCAGAGAGTCTGGATGGGTCAGGGCTGGGCTGAATAGACCTGGGCTGCATTTCGAGTAGGGGGGAGGAGATTTCCTTTCACCTGAATGGGCCTGGTCTGCCTCTGAAAATGCTGTCTCCACCTCCTGCCAGGAAGCTGCACCCGAGAGGACAGAACTGGTTTGTGGTATAAATATTGGGGCTCAGACCCCAAAACTTTAGAACTCTTTTGCACCAAGAAGACTGCCAAGAAGAAGAGCTGGATAAGCTGTGAGGAGGAACTACCACTTTGCTGAGTGCTTTGCTGTGTTGGCTTGCAGTGGCTGCTTCGGTGTTGGGCAGTAAAAGGACTGGACAGAACTTTCTGCAACTTCTTTATTGAGTATCTCGAAGGGCCTAAAATAGAGCTTGCCTCCTGTTCTGAAGTCTCAGGGACTGCCAAGACTTCACCAACCTCTGGGTACCGCTTCTTGAACCGCTGTTTCAGCTGCCACAGAGAAGGGAAATGCAACCGACTCGATCGCTGGCTCTGTGTCCTGACGGCACCACAGACCGCACAGTCCGTATCTCGCACTGCAACCCTGGTCTCACCGCCGCCGCCGCCACTGAGCCACTGCTTGCATCGTGACCTGTGGGCATCGCACTCCGCACCGCCCCGCTTCACTTCGCCATCCTGGTCTGACCAACGCCGTCGCTGCTGCAGACTTCGACACCCATGACCGGATCGTGGCTGGGGGCACCGCTCGTAAGTTTCACAACGCACCGCCTCGTCCCACACAGCTGTCTAGGCCGACCGCCGCTAGCTCCCGCTAACCGGCTCTGTCGCCCGCACCGCAACCTGCCAGCACCGCATCGAGCACCGTTTCGCCCTGCACCATAAGCCTTGGTCTCACCGACGCCGTCTGGACGATCCTCACCGAACCGCTGCCTGCACGCATCGAGAGGACACCGCACCCTGCACCTCTTCCATTTTGCAACGCAACCGCAACGGTTGCCACGACCGGCTCGGACCACCGTGTCAGCCGCAACGAGAAAGGTGCTTTTACTGGTCTGTCCGCGCTTTCACTGGCCCGTACCGATGCGGTCGGCTGGAACTGTTAGAATCTGTTGTTTTCAGCATTGCGGTAGCCCCGGACGGAGCTACCGACTTGTACGAACTGGGTTTTTCAAGTATTCTTGCAAAGTATACCTTTTTAAGTACTGTATTGTGGATTTTTATAGTTTTGGTCTTGTTTTAAGTATATACAATATTGGATATTTTTCTAAAACTGGTGAGGTGTCCTTTTGTAGTGTTTTCACTGTATTACTGTTGGTTATGAGCAAATGCTTTACATACTGCCTCTAAGATCAGCCCGACCACTCGTGCCAAGCTACCAAGGGGGAGAGCAGGGGTTATTTTAGGAGTGTAACTCCCTTACCCTGACTGGGAAGAAGGACCCCCTACTTGGACAGAGGTGCAAAGCCCTGCCAACTAGAGACCCCCATTTCTAACGAATGTCATACATTCACCCCAGATCTTGGCCTAAATCCATCTTTTTTTTAAAAAAAATATTTTTTATTTTAAAGATAAAGCGGGGCCTCGGAAATGCCCTACTGGAAGTGCTCTGTGTCATTGAGCTTGTCCAGGACAACATATTTCAAAACATAGTGCTCGGAGGCTGTAATTAAAGCCTTCTGAGTAACGGCATCCCTTGTTACAGGGGATGTCGCCATGAGAGGTTACAAAATGAGACTAGGCGGTACTACTAAGCCTATTGACCAATGAACAGCCTCAGTTTACAGTGGACAATGACACAAGCCATGGAAAAATATAGGCGGAGAGTGGGCGGAGCTTCAAGTCCCTAACTCAGTACAGCATGGCTCGCAGAACAGCGCATGCGCTGCACAGGCTCGACCTAAAAAGCAGTCCAGGTGTCTTTATCTGTTGAAGTTCACATATGTGGTGCTGAAGATTTGGTATTTTCCACTTTAAAGTATTTGCATAGCGCACATTAAGGTGGTCGAGGGTGGTGATTACTATCTTGTGGGAGTGAAGGCAAGTTCTGCAACAATGGTTGAATGTCATTACGCTCTAGGCCAGAACTGCTCCTGCACATATTACACTTGGGCCCTAATCTATTTATAGGTTTGAAAGTGTGTGATTCACCCTTTTGGGTGCCCAGGCCAAATATCAGAGCCTATACACGTGAAGCATGCCCTATGCTAGTCAAGCAACAATGTTTTTAAGCTTGGTCAAGCCATCCTAATTAAAGTTTAGTTTAGCTTTTCAACACACAAACCAACTGCAATTACTCATAAAGGCAATTTTATAAAAAAAACAGATGCAATGGCGATAAACAGGTGGAATAAACCAATCACCAGTGAATGATAATGTGAAAGGGTACACAATCAGCCAAACCTCTCTCTCCTTTGAGCAGAAGGGAGGATCAGACATTTCTGTTTTAATTCTCCACGCTTACATGCACATTCAGTGTACTTTTGCCAATGAGTGAAAGTCAATGTAAGCTTTGTTTAGAAAACCAGCCCTTTGTTTGTAATGACTCAACCAAAACTAAACAGGCCGTTTGTTTAAGTGCAATTCTGTTTGTTGATGAAAAATATTGCCATGCTGGCTTTGATAGAACCAGACGTTTTTGCTTCTTTGCGTAGAAACTCCAAGACAACTTCACAAACCGTTGTAAAAGGAATGCTGTTATTGGGGCTAGCTTCAGATCTCTTCAATGGCACATGTATGTGGAACTGAAAAAATACCTTGAACTGCCAGATACAGACCGAAAGCAGGAATGAGAAAAGAACCTGTAAAAATTAGATAAAGGAGCAGGGGCTGTTGGGTGGTGGATGGAAGAGGCATGGGGTGGAATCAAGCTTACTCAACCTTGGGGGTGTGCACCCCAATCTTTGATGGAGCTGGCCGCGGGCTTCTGAGCAAAACTTTGGGCCACGCCACATATTCTTTTACAAATGAAGCATTGCTGCTCAGTGGAATGATGAACAGAGCTCCTTTTGCGCAATGGATAAATCTAAAAAACTAGAGATCCTGAAGTCTTAAAAATGGTTTTGAAGCATACTTTTGGAGTGACATCAAGAGGATGGTGACTCGAAGGAAAATCTCTCATTAAATATAAACAAAACTCACTGCTTTCAAGATACAATCCTTCTATCAGATATACATTTCACATAAGCAAAAATAAAAAACATAAAAAGTTAAATCAAAATACATCATTTGAGATCTATAGGAAATGTAGGGCCAGATGCATCAGGCATTATTTGCCTTCGCAAACGGCTGATTCTTTTCTGGTGCAGCAAACCCTATTTAGCGATTCGGTAACCTGTTACCAAATAGAAAAATGGGTTTGCGATTCGCTATTAGGAAGGGGCGTGTTTAGGGCGTCCCTTCCTAATACCGATTTGCATCGGTATGCATGAATGTTTTGCGACCGAAATGCAGTCGCAAAACATTCGCATTTTACCACCTACTTCAAGTAGGTGGTAACCAATTCGCAAATGGGAAGGGGTCACCAAGGGACCCCTTCCCCCTTTGTGAATGTCTGTAAATGCATTTTCTAAGAGCAGGCAGTGGTCCCACGGACCACTGCCTGCTCTTAGAAAATAAAAAGGAAGAGTTTTCATTTTCTCTTTTGTAAAGCATCCGCTTTACAAAAAAAAGATTGCTTTATTTAAAAGCATTCACGGACATGGTGGTCTGCTGACCCCAGCAAGCCACCATCCCTGTGATTTTTGCGATTCCTAGGGGGTCTCAAATTGCGACCTACCTCATTAATATTCATGAGGTAGGTCATTTGCGATCCCCTAGGAATCGCTGAAAGTGTTAAACACACTTTCATGCATTCCATTTTGCGATTTTCTAATTGCGAATCGCAAGAATTCGCAATTAGGAAATCGCAAAATGGATTGTTGATGCATCTGGCCCGTAGATGTTTAGCTCAGCACATGGAGGCAAGATCTGTTCGGGTACTTTTCACACCAAGGCTTTCGTTTAGATTTCACTGGTAAGATCAGGTGCTCCAACTGCCCAGTGCCAATTGTATTTGTGCATGGTGATCGCCAAGTTTATACTTCCGGTTTACACTTTTTCGAGGAAATTGTATTGTAAAACACATCCTTTCTACGACCCTCTTGCATGCATATTTTCCTACATATCTTTCTGCATATTTTACACTACTATCTGGTGTTACCACATGGGCAAAATGAGCCAGGCCAGTTAGGCCAGCCGCATAATATTTGTTCCTATGTTTACCTCTGCTCCTATAACTGGATCCGTAAGAGTCAGTTATATAGTGGCATATGAAATCAGTGCCAAGATCACTTAAAGCATTCATGTATTGAGAGGTAATCACACATTAATTGCCCACAGAGCTCGGAGGCAAAGTCAAGCATTTCTGCATGACCATGTCCGCTCCCACAGGTAAACAGGACAAGGGAGAAAATAAATGTTGTCATTCAAACACACTGATACCCAAATCACATGAACTGCAATGAAAGCCCAAATCTAAATCATGGTTATCCCTTCACCGCACGTCCCTGAGACAAATATGCCACTTTTAACTAGCAACAAATCTGGAAAGCACTCTACAAATGGGGATGTGGCAACAGAAGGCCCTTATCGCAGCAAAGACAAGGAGTAATTGGCGAAGTGCAAATAATCAGAACGAAAACTCCTACAAGCAATGCAATCACAGACGAACCAATAGTCATGTGCTCTACATCCACACACCCACATGTGACACAAACATAAAATGCCCTGAATAAAAATGCCATGCCATAGTCCCTGCTGTACTGTTGAGTGTGCATCGCAAACAGCTGAACAAGAGCAAAGTATATTGCTTAAAAGAGCTGTGCAGAGCACTAGAGTGGGTCCCTGCTTTGGCCCCGGGGGGACTGGTGAGTGCAAGTTGTGATTAGAGTGTGAGCTTCCCACAAAGCACGTAGAGGTCCTGACACGCTTAAAAGAAGTTCTAACAAAGTGGATGAAAACAGTAATTGGGCCATGGGAGATCGATAAGAGAAACACACGAGATACAACAGGAAATAGTATGCTACAGCCAATAGAAAAGGAGTAAAAGTAAGTGGCAAGCCACAAACCAATGAAAAGCAGGGGCGGGAGGTAAGCCCCTTTTAAGATTTATATTAAATACAATAGGTTTCACAAGCATATATATGTGCAAGCAAAACATAAAAAGCACTATGACGCGCCCAGCGATGGCTCGTCGTATCGCTTTTTTTCTTCTGTTGCAATGCATGTTCCCTAACGTTGTCAGTGTGCTCCTTACTGCCCACTCTCCCTCCCGTTGTCCATGTTGCCAGTCCCCAAGTGGCCTAAGGGGGGGAGAGCGATCTTACGAGTCCAGCGCTGGCCTGCATTATTGTGCATTCTTTCAACAATTTATTTGCTATTTAGATTACGCTAGAGCTGGTCCATTTGACAAGGGAAAAAGCCAAAAGTTAACGTGGAAATCAGAATTAATGTGAGGTTTCATAGAGATATTAAACCAAGTATGTAGGAGAGCCATGTTCTCGTTCTAAATGTGTAAGAGAATACACAAGTTAGATGATTAATGCACAAAACAGTAATAATGCAGAGAAACTACATTTGATGAGGCAAAATTCATCTTATTGCATGTCGATATTGTGTATTTTGTAAAGTGCATGTCCCCCTGATAGTCTTCTTTTTTTTTTTATACATATTTTTATTAGGATCCAGGTATTGCAATATCATAAATATAAGTTGCAGTAAATAGTCAACATAGATTGCACATAAGAGACTTTATCACAAATATAATTTCATATTATATAAATAGAATAAATACACAGGGTACAGCATCTTATAATAGAAGAATTTCATCATAGCAAAAAATACTATAAATCCTCTAAATCCCTAAATGCAGTTGACTTAAAATCAAATAAAAGGAGGAAAAATAGCTCAAACAATGCCTACAATAAGGTAAGGACGGAAACCTGGGACAGTTTAATCAATTCCTTTCATGTCGCTCCGACCTCCTCAGATTGAAAATATTGTCCCCAGAGGTTCTCAAACTGACTAACTCCTCCAATTCGTATTGCATATAACTGTTCACTAGTTCTTACTTGTCTAATTTTTTAATTGAGGGAATTATCTGAGTTCGCCAATTTTGAAGTAAAAGAGATCGAGCCACAGCTGTTGCAATATATACTAGTTTTAGCCACCTATTTGACAAGCCCGGTGCTGGGTCGAAACCCAGGACTCTAAGCCAAATAGTTGGAGCCAGATTGACTCTCCAAACACCTACAAGATACTGAAATATTTCAATCCATAATCCCTGTATAGCTGAACAGTGGCCAATGACATGTTCAGTTTGCGGGGGAATGCCATATACACCGGGCACAATTATCCGGGAGGGCCAGTTTAATACTTGTTAAATAAGCTGGGGTTCTATATAGGAGCCATTTAGAGAAAAATAGCATCAGACACTAATTGGTTCCTCTTAACACGCTAAAATGTAATATATTTACTTCCTTCCACATCTTACTTGTCATTTTGAGGCCTTCATACTTGCCCCATTTTTAATTGATTTTTGTGCGGGATCAAGCCCTTTACATACTACATGCATTCTATTCCATTCCCCTGGCCTTTTTTAAATCTTGTTCTCATTTAGGACAGACGCCACCTCTCTGCTACTTAGAATCTGGCCTAAATCTGAATCCAACAGAACTTGAGCCAGAGAGGACAAAACCATCATGTATACGCAGTCTTACTTCCCCTAAATTTTGCCATCTGTCTCCCATAAAGAAGTCTGAAATCTTCCAATATCCTGCTTTACCCCATCTTTGAACAATTTCGAGTGAGAGCTTCCCCCCGAACCTATATCTAGAGCAGCCAAGGGAGTTGCCGCATTAATCTGGATAATGGAGTATCTCCTATAGAGATCTATGCGTTTCTGAAAGAACCAGATCAAGCTCTTATAACGTACTCGTTTAGGCAACTTAGTCTCCTTTAATACGTCCCAGATATTAAGCTCTTTAAAAATCAACTGCATAAAGTTATTTATAAAAAAAAACCTAAGTGTCTTTGTATTAAACCTAGACCTAAATTGTACAAAATAGGCATAGTAGTAATCTCTAAGATAGGGGAGCACCAATCCTCCATTCTCCTGTAATTCATGTAAAGAGCTCAATGGAATTCTGGGTGATTTTATTTGCCAGATAAAAGATGAAAACATGGACTCAACAGTTTTAAAAAATGAGGTAGTTAACACACACGGGAGGGCAGAGAATAAAAAAATAAATAAGGGGAGAACCGACATTATGATTAGGGATACTTTCCCTAGGATAGTCCAAGGAAGAGAAATCCACAGAGAAAATAAGTTCTGTACCTTTTTGAGAAGGGGAGAGAAATTATGGTCGTACAGATCCTCGATCTTTGACGAGAACCTTATCCCCAAATAGCGCTTTGGTTGAGAATTAACGCAACCAGCCAACTCTGGAAATAGAACTTCGGAAGGACAGCCACAAAGTATTATTTCTGTCTTCCTCTTATTAATTCTATACCCTCCCAGTGCCTCATATTGAGCAAAAATCTCAAAAAGCTTTTCTTGAGTCTTCTTCTGACTATCTAGGATTACCATGATATTGTCAGCATATAATTTTATCTTATCCATTTGTGGGAGTGGAGGCTGAATACATTTACTTGCTCGGATTGCTCTAGCTAATGGCTCAATGAAGAAGGCAAATAAAATAGGGGATAGTGGACACCCCTGTCTTGTGCCCCGCGACACCTTTATTTGCCCCACTTCAACTGAATTAATGATAATACCTGCTTCAGCTTTACAATGCATATATATAAGCCTCGTGATCTGGGATGAATTACCAAATCTGGTCAAGATCTTAAATAACGTTTCCCAGACCACAAGGTCAAAAGTTTTTTCCACGTCTAGCAGAAACACCAAAGCTTGTATCTTATGCACAGCAAAGTAATCCAGAGCTTCTGCCAAATATTGAGAGTTTGTTCCTAGCTTCCTGCCCGCTAAAAAGCCGTTCTGGTCTATATGGACCAGTCTTACAGCTATTAGATTGAATCGATTTGCAAGTAGCTTTGTAACTATCTTATAGTCTGTGTTCAGCAATATGATGGGGCAGAATGAATTTGGATCTTCAGCTTCCTTGTCTTTATTCAGAAAGCTTACCACATTCCCCTTAAAAAAAGAAGATGGTATATTACCTCCCTGAAACAATCTATTAGCTAGAGATAAAAAAGGATTAGCTAAAACATCGGAGAAAAGTTAAAAAAAATTCCCCAGAGAATCCATCCGGGCCACAGGCTTTTCCATTAGGTAGATTTGTAATGACCTCCATCAATTCCTCCTTAGAGAAGGGTCGAACATATTTACTCCCTCCTCTCTAGTTAAAACTGGGCTATCACAATCTACTAAAAATGTTTCCAAAGAAAGTCTATCAATTGATTGATTCTGTGAATAAATCTGTCTATAATGATTTAACATGATTTCTCCCACCTTCTCTGATTCCCTATTTACTATTCCGGTGATTGGGTATTTCAAAGCATATATCAGATTCTTGGCTGTTTGTTCCCGTGCCTGCGATGCTAAAAATTTGCCAATGAAGTTACTTTCTTCATAAACCTTTTGTGACTGAATCCGGGTAAGTGTGGAACATTTGGCATAATAAGTTTCCCTCATCGCCTGTCTGGCAGTGTGGAATGCTTTTTTATTAGCCCTGGATGACTTCTGCAGGAACCTGGCATAACTCTGTTGTACCTTTTCTTCTAAAATCTGTTTTGTTTTTTAGCTTTGAGGCTATTCTCTGCATCCTTACTTATTATCCTCCCTCTAATAAATGCCTTCATGGAGTCCCAAAGAATATCCTCTGATGCGGTCTTATCATTAAGCGTCAAAAATTCCCTAATTTCGTCTTTAAGAATTTGTGCCCAACCTTCCTCCTGCAGATATTACTTATTTAACACCCAATGGCTAGGGCTCAGCGGGGATTTGGTCACTTCGAGCTAGAGGCTAATCATTGCATGATCGGAGAATCCATTAGGCATAGTGGTTTGGGACTTATAAGTAAGAGCGCTAGAGAGTTTAAAAAAAATCTATGCCAGAGGAGGTACGAAACCTCCCCGAAAACCAGGTATATGCAATTTCTGTAGGGCATGCTGCCCGCCAGGGGTCAGTTAAAGTGAGGCTATCCTTAAAAGTCCTAATAATTCTCAAGGATTTTGGTTTTGTCTGGTTTTTTTGCCTTAATCGAGAAATCCAACCTTGGATCCTGCATTAAAATAAAATCCCCACCGATAATCAATTCCCCTGTGTTTTGCATAAGTGACTCAAATTCACATATGGAGTAATATTGTCTTCCACTGGGGCATAAAAGCTAGCAAATGTAAAAGGTTTTGACCCTATCTAACAAATAACCCAGCACCAACGACCCTCTGTATCGCTTTGAACCACATTTCCGCCTGCCCATTTTGACAAGAAAATAGCCGTACCTCGATGGGCGGCTTGGGCAGACGAAAACCCTTTATAAATTGCCCAGTTTTTGAACATCCAGTATCCTCACCGTTTACCAACCGGGATATGGGTCTCCTGGACCAAGATCACTGCAGGATTCTGGGCCAAAATCCAGCTTTCTATTGCCCGAAGTTTCTTAACATTGTGTAGCCCATTTGCATTAAGAGACATTACCTTCAGGGTTCTAACTCTTGCCATGAATTAATAAAATGGAGAGGCCCTCGCTGCTGATTGAGGCTCCACTCAGAAAGAGGGACGAGGGTTGCAGAAAAAGGCAAGAGTGGTACAGAAAGAAGCAAGTGAGGTGAGGAAAGAGAAGTGCAGAAAGAAGCAACAGAGGTGTAGAGAGAGGCAAGAGGTGTAGAGAGAGGCAAGAGGGGTGCAGAAAGTGGCAAGAGGGGTGCAGAAAGTGGCAAGAGGGGTGCAGAAAGTGGCAAGAGGGGTGCAGAAAGAGGCAAGAGGGGTGCAGAAAGAGGCCAGAGGTGCAGAAAGTAGCAATCTAAGTGCAGAAAGAAGCAAGAGGAGTGAAGAAAGAAGCAAGAGAACTGCAGAAAGAAGCAAGAGAACTGCAGAAAGAGGAAGAAAGGTGCAGAAAGAGGCAAGAGAGGTACAGAAAGAAGCGTGAGGTAGAGTAAGAGGAAGGAAGGTGCAGAAAGAAGCAATAGAAGTGCAGAAAGAGGCAAGAGAGGTGGAGAAAGAGGCAAGTGAGGTGCAGAAAGAAGCATGAGAGGTGGAGAAAGAAGCAAGAGGTGCAGAAAAGGGCAAGTGAGGTACAGAAAGAGGCAAGAGGTGCAGAGAGAGGCAAGAGAGGTGCAGAGAGAGGCAGGAGAGGTGCAGAAAGAGACAAGACGGGTACAGAATGAAGCAAGAGAAGTGCATAAAGAAGCAAGTGAGGTGCAGAAGGAGGCAAGTGAGGTGCAGAAGGAGGCAACAGAAGTGCAGAAAGAGGCAAGAGGGGTGCAGAAAGAAGCAACAGAAGTGCAGAAAGAGGCAAGAAAAGTGCAGAAAGAGGCAAGAGAGGTGCAGCTTGGTTATAGAAACTTTGTTGTTGGATTAATTAAAATGTTTACAATAAGAAACACTCTTGACAATTAAAAAAAAGTCTAAAAAAAAAAGTGATTCAGTAATACAAAAGTTAAAAGGTTTGACGGAGCATAATTACATAGAGCCGAGAGGGTACCGGATTTCATTTTTCATAATTTTCCTGACGACATGTGATTTCTGTAAAAGAAAATGTACCTTGAGGGGCAGAATAACTTCATTGCTAAAGAGGAGCCATACCATTAAAACACAGAAAAAGAGACAGACAAATCACAAGAGGATGGTCCCTATATGGGAAAGAGAAGAGACCCTGGTGCCTTGGCTAAAAAACTCAGGGCCAAGGAAAAAAAAAAAGATGGCATCTGACTGGAATTATAGGAGGGGTGCAGAAAGAGGCAAGAGAGGTCAGAAAGAGGGAAGAAGGTACAGAAAGAGGCAAGAGGGGTGCAGAAAAACCAATAGATGTGCAGAAAGAGGCAAGTGAGGTGCAGAAAGAGGCAAGTGAGGTGCAGAAAGAGGCAAGTGAGGTGCAGAAGGAGGCAAGTGAGGTGCAGAAGGAAGAGAGTGAGGTGCAGAAAGAGGCAAGTGAGGTGCAGAAAGAGGCAAGTGAGGTGCAGAAAGAAGCGAGAGAAATGCAGATAGAGGCAAGAGATGTGCCGAAAGAAGCAAGAGAGTGCACCATTAGTACCAATTTAACACCCACATTTAGCAATAAGTAACTGGTGACCATTCCAGCTTTGCAAAGGGCCTTCCACCAAGCTGTAACATGTGTCGCTGCATTTTTTGCAACACTTGAGCCGTTTGAGCTAGAAAAAGTTTTTTTTTTGTTCAAGTCTGCAGATTATGTGGCAGATGATGGATAATGTGACAAATGCGGAAAATGTATAATTATGCAAAAATCGGCGTAGCCGAACAGTCGCTTAATTCCAGTGGCCCTCCTCATACCTCTGACTAGGTCCAGAAGTGCTCCTCTATGGTTGCTTCTTTTTTTGTGTCTCATTCAGTTTATAGTTTAGCTTCTATAGAAACGTAAAAGACTTAACCAGAAGTTACCACTCCACAACACAGACTATCATACCACATAATTACTCTCCACTACACATAATCCCACTCCACATAATTCCTATACACTAAATACCACATACTTTCTATCCAGATCATTTCTCTGCCCAACGTACCACATAATTCCACTACACACAACGTACATCCACTCCACTACAAAAAACATTCGTAAAAAACGTTTACATTTACGACAATAGCTCTAACTCTCGCAAATGTGAGACCTATTGCATTGCAAATGCTTGTTTAACTAGTAGTCGCGTTTGCAGAGTGGTGGAGAAAGGGGGCTGGGCCTCCAACCAGCGCTCAGGAATTCCACTGCGTAGGAATTACAGGAGATACCAGGAGGGCTTCTTGGCCCCCAAAGTCCCTCCAGTAGTAAAGTTGACTTCATCCCCCAAACCGTAGTGTGCCAGGATGCACGTTTTCAGAGTGGTGGAGAAAGGGGGGGGTGTGGCCTCCGAAGATCTTTTAGCAATCCCACTGTATGGGACTTACTGGAGGTAACGAGGGGTAGTTGGCCTGCGTTGCCCCTGCTTTTATTGAGTATAGCCCCGGGAAGGTGGCGGTCACCGGGGCTGGGGGGGCACGTGGCACCCCCGAATTAATTAAAATAAGCCCCAGGGAGGTGGTGGTCCCTGGGGCTGCGGGAGGTCCTCGTGGCCCCCCGCTTGTATTGATTAAAGCCCAGGGAGGTGCCGGTCCCCGGGCTGAATGAGGGGAGCAGGAGCCCCCCACACATTAATAATTGTATTTGATAATTATCGCCCCGTGGAGGTGGTGGTCACCAGGGCAGCGGGGGGCCCCGCAGCACAATATGGCATTGCCCCTGGGACTTGGCCCACCCGGGGGCTTAAAGAAAACAAAGCGCGGGAGACCGCGCTTCATTTTTTTACATTTCCGGCAGGATCTGTGGACCCTACGCGACTCCTGCCGAATTTCTTTTTAATAAATGCTTTTTTTGGCTCTCGGGGTCCTTGTGGGACCCCTTGAGCAAGCCTAGGGGGTCAAGGTGATTCTACTCTGCCCCCTTTTCTTGTTTTTTTACCAGCCAGTCAGACCTCCGGCTCGAGATCGGGAGAGTTCGCGGATCCTACGCGTCCATATATTAATATCTGTAAATATTTAAATTTCTCAAAAACTACTGAACAGATTTACACCATTTAACAAAAAGAACGCTTTCTGAAACAAGAGCTACCTCTTTGCCAAATTTGGTATAATTCCGTTAAGCATTTCGGGCTGTATCCTTGTCTAAATTTCCTATGGAAAAAACGCTTTTTGTGATCCCCCTTTTTTCTTTGCCCCCCCTTGACGAATCACCCCGAAACCTTCAAGACAGGAGCTGACCTGAGCGCCCCATTAGTTTTGAAAATTTTGCGAAGATTCATCTAACCGCGCCAAAGATATTGGCAAATCAAAAAATGCTTTTCCTATGGAAACTAGGTCCTAACTATAACTACCTACTGGCAAGCGCCAGGAGGTCATATATATATATATATATATATATATATATATATATATATATATATATTCACTAAAAAAACATAGGTTTTAGGGACAGTTGTAGTTAGTTGGACATTGCACTCGTATAAAACCCATGAAATTCCCCCGTTATAGTTAGTTCAGGTAACTATAACTCGCGCCCCCGCAATGCACTGCTGATGACGTCACATATTACATCACTCATGACATGGTCAGTGACATCACTGATGACATCTCAAATTACATCACTGATGACATCATCCAGTGACTGTGTGTTTCTGTAAAGTTTAAATATGTTTAATATATATAGGGAAAGGCGTATTGAAGAATGAGTGGGTGTATAAGTGTCTGAAAGGATGATTTAGTAGGTGCGTGACTAACTCTATAAGTGAGTGATTAAACGTATCTTACTGAATACATGAGTTAGTGACTAAACTGGGTGAATGTCTGTATCCGTCTGTCTGTTGCTGTGTAAGTGGCTGCATGGGTTTGTGAATAGCTACATGAGTGTCTATATGAGTTATTGATTGGTTGTCTGAGTATCTGTATGGGTGCCTGAGTGTTTGTGTGGGTGGGGTGTGTGCGACTCTGTGCATAGATGTGTGAGTGGGTGATTCACTGGGTGGATGGTTTCAAGAGTGCATCTGTGATAGACTGTATGGGTGGGTAAGTGTGTGTAAGAGTGTGTTAGTGAGTGAATGTATGTCCCAGTGGTACATATGTGAGTAACTACATATGTGAAAGGCAGTATATATGTGTGTTGGAGTATATAAATAGCTATAAGCGTAGAGTGTGTGATTGTGAGAGTGACTGTATGGATGAGTGTGTGCTTGTATCAGAGATTGTATAAGAGCGTAAGAATGTGCTAGTATTTGTATGAGTAAGTGAGCTGGTGTGTGTATAACTGTATAGGTGAGTAAATGGGTGTGTGCTTAATTTTTGCATGACTGACTAGGTGTGTGAGTACCTCTATGGATGAGTGGCGGTGTGTGAGTGTTTATATAGGTGTATGAGTGCATATAATAGTCCTGTACTGAGTGACTATAAGTATGAGTGACTGTACGGGTGAGTGAGTAGATGTGTGTGTGTAGACCTAAGAATCAGTGAGTGTGTATATAGTAATTGGTGTTGGAGTGTCTATGGTTTTGACAATGGCAGTCTGTAATTTACAGTGGGTGTATCAAAAGTTATATTAGGGTGTGAGAAGATGCATCAAATTATCACATGGATGATGTCATCAGTGATGTCATCAGTGATGTCATTTGAGATGTCATCAGTGATGTCATCAGTGATGTCACTGACCATGTCATGAGTGATGTAATATGTGACGTCATCAGCAGTGCATTACGGGCGCGAGTTATAGTTACCTGAACTAACTATAACGGGGGAATTTCATGGGTTTTATACGAGTGCAATGTCCAACTTACTATAACTGTCCCTAAAACCTATGGTTTTTTCAGTGAATTTGTAAGGTTTTTTAAATGCTAATTTCTAACTATAACGTGCCTGAAACCTATGGTTTTTTCAGTGAATTTCAAAGGTTTTTTAAATGCTAATTCCTAACTATAACATGTCTGAAACCTATGGTTTTTTTCAGTGAATTTCAAAGGTTTTGTAAATGACAATTTTTAAATGTATTAATTGTTATATTTATTTTTTTGATATTGATTTACTACATTTTTTTTAAACTATTTATTTTTAGATATTTTATTTTTTAAATTACATTATAATTACATTATACATTACATTACAAAATATACTTTCTCAGAATGAATTACTTTAGTTTAAATACTTTGCAAATAGGCAATAGACTTTTAAGTACAGTAGTTACAGTTGTTGCAATGGGCAACACAATTTCAAACACAATGCAACATTGAGCTCAATGTGAATTTCTAGTTAAATGCAATTAGTTACTTTATGGATTACTTTTCTAACCACAGGACTGGATCCTAGATTCAGTCCTGGGACATCTCCTGTAAACAGTTGAGTAAAAGCGTTTTGGTTACAGTTGTGATTTTTAAGGAATATTATTGTATTTTAAAAGTTGAAACTTTTTCACATAGAATCACCAATGTTACCCTATGGGAGGAAATTCACTTAGCAGGTAAGTAGTGTTATCGTTACTTTTTCTTACTCAGTGGTGGATCCTGGATCCAGCACTGGTGCATCTCCTGTAAACAGTTGAAATAATGCGTTTAAGTCATACAGGCGATTTCTTAAGGATATGTTTGTGAAAATCGACACTTTGAAACTTTTCTGCTGAAAACCAGACAATGGATTCCTATGGAAGGAAATACAAGTTACTGGTAAATACGGTTAGAATTACTTTTCAGGGTCAGTGCTGGGCTAAAAGATGCAGCACTGGGTTCTCTCCTGATAACAGGTGAGTAAATCGGAATTCGTAGTTCGGCTGATTTTAGAGGAATATTATAAAGTTCCAAAACTCCACACTTAGAAGAATTTCCAAGTGAAACCAGTCAATGTTAGCCTACGGAAGGAAATTCAAGTTACTGGTAAGTACGGTTAGAATTACTTATCAGGATCAGTACTGGGCTAAAAGATGCAGCACTGAGGTCTCTCCTGATAACAGGTGAGTAAATCGGAATTCGTAGTTCGGCTGATTTTAGAGGAATATTTGCACATTGGTGAAGGGAGGGCGGGGCTTCAGGTGACATGTCTGCAAACAAGCCCCGTGGGCGCTGTTTTAAGATGGGGAATTAAATCCTCCTCAATCCCGAGGTCCCTAGGGGCCAAGTAGCCCACCAGATACCTCCAGTATGCGCCAGAGAGCTGCGTTGCAGAGAGGTGTTCAGAGGCCACGCCCCTTTTGCACCTCTCTGCAACGCAGCTCTGTGGCGCTCTGACGTACCTGGTGGGCTAGTTGGCCCTCAGGGACCCTCAGGATTGAAGGATTTAATTCCCCATCTTAAACGCGCAACGGGGCCTGTTTGCACACATGTCACTGAAGCCCCGCCCCTCCCTTCACCACTGTGCAAACGCGCCCCGTGGCGCGTTTTAAGTTGGGGAATTAAGTCCCCTTGAATCCTGAGGGTCCCTGGAGTCCAACTAGCCCACCATGTACCTCCAAAAGCGCCACAGAGCTGCGTTGCAGAGAGGTGTAAAAGGGCGTGGCCTCTGTACACCTCTCTGCAACGCAGCCCTCTGGCGCATACTGGAGGTTCCTGGTGGGCTAGTTGGCCTCCAGGGACCCCCAGTATTCAAGGGGAATTGATTTCCCTCTGCAAACGCGCCAGGGGCGCGTTTACAGAGTGGTAAAGGAAGGGGGCGGGGGCGGGCCTGCGGCACGATAGTTTTTTTTTGTTTATTATTATTTTTTTTTTTTAATGCTTTTTTCTGCCCAGGGGGTCCTTGTGGGACCCCTGAGCAGACCTAGGGGGTCAGGGTGTTTCTACCCTGCCCCCTTTGTGCATTTTGCACACTTGTTTCTGTGCCTCGGTTCTACCGAGGCATAAAATGGCTGCCAACACTTCCTGATTTGGAGTGTTGACAGCCAATTAGCATGCAGCTCGTGATCGGGACGGTGCGCGCAGGGTGCGCTCAGGGTGCGCGAATCCGACGCGGCCATAGATATATATGTGATTTTCCTTTTGATTTTCTCAGGAACTACTGAACGGATTTACACCATTTAACAAAAGGGTTCTTTCTGAACCAAGAACTACCTCTTTGCCAAATTTGGTGTAATTCCGTTCAGCAGTTCGGGCTGTAGCCGTGGCTAAAGTTTGCTATGGGAAAATGAATGGGGAAAACACGTTTTGGGACCCCCCTTTTTTCTCGGCCCCCGCTTGACGAATCACCTTGAGACTTTCAGGATAGGAGCGGACTGGAGCGGGCCACAAAGTTTGAAAATTTCACGAAGATTCTACAAACGACGCAAGAGTTATTTCAAATAGAATGCTGCGGATTTCCTATGGAAAATAGGTCCTAACTATAACTATCTACTGGCGACCGCCAGTAGATAATTAATATATATATATATATATATGTGTGTGTGTGTGTGTGAATATATGTGTGTGTGTGTGTGTATATATATATATTCACTGAAAAAACCACAGGTTTCAGGGACGTTTTAGTTAGTTGGACATTTCCACTCGTACAAAACCATAGAAATTCCCCCGTTATAGTTAGTTCAGCTAACTATAACTTGCGCCCCCGCAATGCACTGCTGATGACGTCACATATTACATCATTCATGACATGGTCAGTGACATCACTGATGACATCATCCAGTGACTCTGTGTTTCTGTAAAGTTTAAATGTTTTATATATATGCCAAGGTGTATTGAAGAATGAGTGGGTGTATACGTGTCTGGATGGATGATTTAGTAGGTGCGTGACTGACTGTATAAGTGAGTGATTAAATGTGTCTTACTGAATGCATGGGTTGGTGAGTAGCTACATGAGTGTGTATATCGGTTATTGATTGGTTGCTTGAGAATTTGTATGGGAGACTGTGTGTGTGTGGGTGGGTGGGAGGTGTGTGACTGCGCATAGATGTGTGAGTGGTTGATTCACTGGGTGTATGGGTTCAAGAGTGCATGTGGAAACGGCTGTATGGGTGGGTGAGTGTGTGTATGGGTGTGTTGGTGAGTGAATGGATGTCTCAGTGGTACATGTCCAAGTAACTACATAGGGAAAAGGCAGTGTATGTGAGAGTTGGAGTATAAATGACTATACGTGAGAGTCAGTGATTGTGAGAGTGGCTGTATGGATGAGTGTGTACTTGTATCAGTGATTGTATAAGAGAGTAAGTATGCGTTAGTATCTGTATAGGTGAGTAAATGGGAGTGTGATTGATTATTTGCATGACTGACTAGGTGTGTGAGTAACTCCATGGATGAGTGGCGGTGTGTGTGTGTCTGTATAGGTGTATGAGTGCATATGATAGTGTTGCATTGATGAGTGACTGCATGTATGAGTGATTGTATGGGTGAATGAGTGGATGTGTGTGTAGACCTAGGAATCAGTGAGTGCGCATGTAGTAACTGGTATTGGTGTGTCGATGGTTTCGAAAATGGTAGTCTGTATTTTACAGTCGGTGTATCAAAGGTTATATTAGAGTGTGAGCAGGTGCATCAGATTTTCACGTGGATGATGTCATCAGTGATGTCATTTGAGATGTCATCAGTGATGTCATCAGTGATGTCACTGACCATGTCATGAATGATGTAATATGTGACGTCATCAGCAGTGCATTGCGGGCGCGAGTTATAGTTAGCTGAACTAACTATAACGAGGGAATTTCTATGGTTTTGTACGAGTGAAATGTCCAACTAACTATAACGTCCCTGAAACCTGTGGTTTTTTTCAGTGAATTTCAAAGGTTTTTTAAATGCTAATTTCTAACTATGCCTACAAAGGTAGGACATGTGAAGAAAGAGGAAGAAAAGCGCACAAAGAAGCAAGACAAATGCAGAAAGAGGCAACAGAAGTCCAGAAAGACGAAGAAAAGTGCAAGAAGAAGCAAGAGATGTGCAGAAAGAACCAACAGAGGAGCAGAAAGTCCTCCTGTGCCCCCAACTTTTGCTGACGGGTACTGGTGGTAACTGACTCTGACTAACCGGCCCTAGAGCCAGTGCTATGCTAAAAGACACTTAGAATACAGTGAAAACACCTACATACACTAGGGAACACTATGCGTTGGGGTACCCCTGTGATTAGCATGACCTCCTCTGTATTTGCCATGAGTTAGTGCCTGGGTCATTGGATGAGTACATGGGTACTGACTGGATGATTAGAGTACTGCAAGGAGAGTGCATGGTGAATTTATAAGTGCTTGTGTTTTGGCGGAGTGATTGGATAAGTACATGGTGCTCGCTGGGTGATTGGAGGAGTGCATTGTAGGAAGGTGGAATCTGACTATATGGTTGCCCCCACTTTTTTTTATGGTGTTTTGCTGGTTTATGACTTAGTTGGACTGGGATCCTGCTATTCAGGGCCCCAGTCTATCTGCTTTCTCTGTAAAAAGGTTTCCATGTGCCTTAGGCACATCTCTGATTTGGAATCTGGAGTGCCCTTATAAGTCCCTAGTATATGGTATACTATGTACCAAGGGCATAGGTACCTCAGAGGCCTACCAGGGCTGCAGCATGTATTATGCCACCCCTGGAAGGCCATCCAAACTGACACCACACGTCTGCTACTGCAGCCTGGGTAAGGTGGTGCATGCACCTCTTACTGTGATATAGGTTACCTATATCACTAAATACATACACACATATAAACCTATAAGTCACTCCTAAGGCAGGCCTTATCAATCCTGAAGGCAGAGTGCGTGGTTCCTATGTGAGAGGGTGCCCCTGCATGAGCAGGGCCCCTCTGCAGCGTTCGGAGACCCTTCTCTGATGCTGTTTGTAGTGCAGCCTGACCATATACTCTTAAGAGCATTATAACCTCGCGTTAAATGCTAACTTTGGAATGGCTGCACCTAAACATGTCGTGTTTGGTGTCAAACATCTTAGAATACTACCCCCCCCCCGCCAATTCTGGCGGCGGGGGTAGCATTCCACCCTTCTAGAGGGAGAGACATGTTAACCCTGGCCTGGCCGGTAACTTCTTTCTAAAGCCTGGCATCACAAAATGGATGCTACTGCCACAGACACAAGTCTGGCCTCCTGCTGCTGGACGAAACTCCGGCAGGGAGGCCTGGACAATAGGTTTCCTGTCCCAGGGAGGTGTGACCACCTCCCCAGACAGGATAATGTGTATTGGGGCTGGGCGGGAGCACTTTCGGGTGCTTTGGAAGTCCTGCACTGGGGGCACACTTGGTGTCCCTGTGCATACCCCAGTTCAAACCGGATCAGGGGCTTGCAGCCCCTGCTTTGGCGCGAACTGGACAAAGGGAAAGGGGTGTAGCCACCCCTCTGCCCTGACCCACCCATAGGTGGGGCCACAGAGTAGTCCAACCCCTATCCTTAGTATAAGTATAGGAACCCAGTCCTAGGACTTTAGATTATCCCTGGACGAAACTCTGAAACTGAATCCTGGACCTTCGACGCTCTACTCACGATTAGAGGACAGAAGAATCTCCCTTGGGGTCAAGGAGTGACTCCCCTGCTTGGCAGGCACCAAAGAAGCATCTGTCCGGTTCGCATTTCTGAAGCTCCCATCGGACGCCGAAGTCATCGCATCACCAGATGTGGATTCTCAGACTTCCCCGAGGCTACCTGAGTCCCCAGCAAAGCTGAGGCCCGTAGCTATCGTGGGTGACGTGAGACCGTGACCCCTGGACACCGAGCACATTTGCAAGTGCATCCTCTTCTGGGTCTCCCAAGAAGTCGTGCTTTGGGCTCCGAGTAGCCCTAGCCTCCAGCACCAACTGCACCGAAGATCACTGGCCTCCACTCCACGAGTGTCCTGTGAGCCAGATCCACGTGCTGCGTCTCGAGGCTCCTTCGCGGTCGCTAGCCCGTTAACTAGTAGCCCTTAACGAAGGCCAATCTTTTTCTAACTTGGCATCCTGGTTGCTCCAGGCCTGCCCTCACTTACCCTCGCTGGGTGAGTTCCCCAGACCTTGCTGGTCTGCACCATCGACGATCTTCCTCTGCATCGAGACTTGCCGTTGCCAAGGCTTGTTGGGTCCACTCCGGTCGCCGACACCTCAGCACTCGACAGACATCGTGTACCAGCCCGAATCCTGCTCCTGGTCGCCGACAACGCCTCCTGGACCTCGTGGCTGAAGAGTCAAGACGACCGTCAACGCACCTGAAGCACTCGACATCGGTGGGCATCTGTCCATCGCCTTCCTGGTCACTGGCTAGTGACCCAGACTCTGTCCCCTCTGCTTTCAGGTTCTTCAGAACTCCGATCCACTCTTGGATCCACCCGGACACTTTTCACTTGGTCGCCAGCAGCACTTTGCAGCAGATCGCCATTCAAATCGACAGACGAAACCCGACCCCGAAAGGCACCTATGCACCCGGCTTCCTGGGTGAGGTAACACGAGTACTCCGGTGCTCCCGTGGGTAGAGACTCTTCAAAGTCCTAGATCTCAAAGGGTTTGCTCCAAGTCCTCCTTTAAGTGTCTCTTTTCTTTAATTTCCCGATCACGACTTTCTCCATAGAAGTCAACGGCGTATCGCGGTTGTGTATTTACAGTGCACGCGTCCCCCGTGGGTCCCCTGTGTCACTACCTTGGGTGGTTCCTTGTGGTCCAAGCACTTCTAGAGGCTCTAGGCCTAGTGTCTAGTTCAGTCGTGGTTCTTATACCACTTTATTGGTATATGGTTTGAGTACGCCCCTAGGGCCCAAACGTGTATTTGTGCTATTACTGTGTTTAAATAACTTCTAACTTATGTACTTGAACTCTAGCCTCATAAAGAGACTAGAGGGGTGTGTTTAGCAATAAATACATATATTTTGAATATATACCTGGTGTGGTGCTCTTTCATTTGATCACTCAAGAGATTATAGACTGGTAAAACAAGCTGCTTTACATTCCTTCAAGACTTAGCCTGAAGGCTGCTCTCCATAGCTACCACTAGGATAGCTTTCAATAAGGTTGTCTTTAACCTATCTCCAATAAGGGGTTGTTTGGACTGGTGCAAGGTGCCCACTATAATTAGTGGACAGCATATACCAGGCCAACTTCTCACATGCATGGGTAGTGACAGGGCGATGGCTGGACTGCATCAGTAGTGCTCAGGGTATTGTAGCAGTGCATGAGTTAGTGCATGGGTCATTGCATGAGTGCATGGGTACTGACTGGATGATTAGAGTAATGCAAGGAGAGTGCATGGTGAATTTATAAGTGCTTGGGTTTTGGCGGAGTGATTGGATAAGTACACACATGTCACATCAGGCCCGCCCCCTCCCTTCACCACTGTGCAAATTCGCCCCCTGGCGGGTTTTAAGTTGGGGGATTAATTCCCCTTGCATCCTGAGGGTCCCTGGGGGCCAACTAGCCCACCAGGTACCTCCAGTAAGCGCCACAGAGCTGCGTTGGAGAGAGGTGGTCCAAGGCCACTCCCCTCTTTACACCTCTCTGCAACGCAGCTCTGTGGCACTTACTGGAGGACCTAGTGGGCTAGTTGGACCCCAGGGACCCTCAGGATTCAAGGGGACTTAATCTCCCAACTTAAAACGGCCACAGGGCGTGTTTGCACACGTCACCTCAGGCCCCCCCCTCCCTTCACCACTGTGCAAACGCGTCCTGTGGCGCGTTTTAAGAGGTAGTTTTAATCCCCCTGCCCTATTATGTACTAGGGCCTTACAGAGGAGGTCATGCTAATCACAGGGGTACCCCAACGCATAGTGTTCCCTAGTGTATGTAGGTGTTTTCACTGTATTCTAAGTGTCTTTTAGCATAGCACTGGCTCTAGGCCTGGTTAGTCAGTCAGTCAGTTACCACCAGTACCCGTCTGAAAAAGTTGTGGGCACAGGATGATTTTGGAACAAGGCCTCTTTCTGCTCCTCTGTTGGTTCTTTCTGCACATGTCTTGCTTCTTCCTGCACTTTTCTTCGTCTTTGTGGACTTCTGTTGCTTCTTTCTGCATTTCTTTTGCTTTTTTCTCTGCGTTTTTTCTTCTTTCTTCACATGTCCTACCTCTGTAGGCATAGTTAGAAACTAGCATTTAAAAAACCTTTGAAATTCACTGAAAAAACCATAGGTTTCAAGCACGTTATAGTTAGAAATTAGCATTTAAAAAACCTTCGAAATTCACTGAAAAAACCATAGGTTTCAGGGGCGTTATAGTTGGTTGGACATTTCACTCGTACAAAACCCGTGAAATTCCCCCGTTCTAGTTAGTTCAGCTAACTATAACTCGCGCCCCCGCAATGCACTGCTGATGACGTCACATATTACATCACTCATGACATGGTCAGTGACATCACTGATGACATCTCAAATGACATCTCAAATGACATCACTGATGACATCATCCATGTGAAAATTTCATGCATCTTCTCACACCCTAATATAACTTTTGATACACCCACTCTAAATTACAGACTGCCATTCTCAAAACCATAGACACTCCAACACCAATAACTACATACCCACTCACTGATTCTTAGGTCTACACACACATCCACTCACTCGCCCGTACAGTCACTCATACTTACGGTCACTCAGTACAGGACTATCATATGCACTCATACACCTATATAGACACTCACACACCGCCACTCATCCATAGAGGTACTCACACACCTAGTCAGTCATGGAAATAATTAATCACACTGCCATTTACTCTGATATACAGTTATACACACACCAGCTCTATTACTCATACAAATACTAGCACATTCTTACGCTCTTATACAATCAATGATCCAAGCACACACTCATCCATACAGCCACTCTCACAATAACACACTCATTTGTAGCCAATTATGTACTCCAACACACATATATACTACTTTTCACATATGTAGTTACTCACACATGTACCACTGAGATATACATTCACTCACTAACACACCCATACACACACTCACCCACCCATACAGTCCATCACAGATGCACTCCTGAAACCATGCACCCAGTGAATCACCCACTCACACATCTATGCTCAGAGTCACACACACCCCACCCACACAGACACTCAGGCACCCATATTGATACTCAGACAACAAATCAATAATCCATATAGACACTCATGTAGCTATTTGCAAACCCATGCAGTCGCTTACACACCAACAGACACACGGATACAGACATTCACACAGTTTACTCACTAACCCATGCATTCAGAAAGATGTTTAATCACTCACTTATAGAGTCTGTCACGCACCTACTAAATCAACCATTCAGACACTTATACACCCACTCATTCATCAATACGCCTTTCACTATATATATTAAACATATTTAAACTTTACAGAAACACAGTCACTGGATGATGTCATCAGTGATGTCATTTGAGATGTCATCAGTGATGTCACTGACCATGTCATGAGTGATGTAATATGTGACATCATCAGCAGTGCATTGCGGGGGCGCGAGTTATAGTTAGCTGAACTAACTATAACGGGGGAATTTCACAGGTTTTGTACGAGTGAAATGTCCAACCAACAATAACGCCCCTGAAAACTATCAGTGAATATATTTATATATATAGTTATACTTAGGACTACGGTTCCAAAGGAAAAGCATTGTTTGTTTTCCTAATAACTTTGTCGCAGTTTGACGAATCTTCATGAAACTTTCCTAAAAAAAAGTTTCTTTGACCTCAGCTCCTAACTGGCACATTTGGGGGACCTGCCAACTGGGAGATGAGAAAAGGGGAGTCCAAAAACTGATTTTTCCCATTAATTTTTCAGAGGAACCCCCACCTCGAGATTGAAAAGGCCCTGGAGATCAATCCTCCAGGACCTCAACTCAGCAAATGGCAAGGGCGATGCGCATTCCCCCTCCCAGAGCCATTGGATGACCCTGGGGACCCCATCTCACGGGGCCGGCTCAAGGACAGTGTCCTGAGGGTCCCCAGCCCCCCAGGACACTGTCTATTTCTGTGTGCGAGAGCACAGGCAGGGAAAGTGTAACTTGCTCCCACCCGGCAGGAGCACAAAGCAGCTCCCGTTGGGTGGGAGCATAAACCTTTCTCCCTGCCTGCACTCTTATGCAAGGGAATACAGTGAATTGCTCCTGCCAGGCTCCAGCAAGTACAGAACACTCATTCAGGGTGTGACTAATCACTCCATCAATCAATCAGATGACTTGTAAAGCGCGACTACTGACCCGTAAGGGTCTCAAGGCGCTAGGGGAGGGGGGTTGAGGGGGGCTGCTGATCCGCCGAAGGCACTGTGGTTCAGTCGAAGGGCCAGTTCTTGAGGTCCTTCCTGAATTGAGGCAGTGACAGTGATTGCCTGAGGTGGACAGGTAGGGTGTTACAGGTCTTTGCTGTGAGGTAGCAGAAGGACCTTTCTCCAGCCGTGGTATTGGGCGGATACGTGGGACGGTGGCCAAGGCCAGATGGGCGGAGCAGAGGTCTCTGGTGGGTGCGTTGAATGAGAGGCGGTGGTTGAGGCACACAGGTCCTGCGTCGTGTAGGGCTTTGCAGGCATGTGAGGAGCTTGAAGGTGATTCTTTTGTTGACTAGGATCCAGTGGAGGTCTCTCAGGTGGCTGGTAATGTGGCTGCGGCAGGGGATATTGAGGAGTCTGGCGGAGGCGTACTGAATGTTCAGCAGTTTCTTAAAGTGTTTCTGGGTGACGCAGGCATAGAGTGCATGGCTGTAGTCGAGTCTCCTGCTGATGAGTGCTGTGTGACTGTGATTCTGGACTCAGTGGGGATCCACGTGAAGATCTTTCGAAGCAGGCGTAGCGTGTGGGACCAGAATGATGAGACGGCGATGATCTCGCGGTTCATGGTGAGCGACAAGTCCAGGATGATTCCAAGGTTTTGTGCGTGGTCTGGTGGTGTGGGTGTGGGGGAGGATCCAAGATCTGCGGGCTACCGAGGGGGCGTGGCTTAGCCGGCTGCAAAATGGCCGCACTTTAAGTGGGTCTGCCGGCCAAGCCTACAATCCGCTATCATCCTGCAGACACCCCGCGATGAAGCGGCCCAGCACCCCGCTGTCTGTATTCACATCGTCCTGGGGCACCTGTCGCTGTCACTCTCAGACCTCTAGGCCTCGGAGGAGCCGTGCTTTGCCGCCTGATCTTCCCCTCGGGTCCGGGCCCCGCGTCTGAAGTAACCCGGCCTACCTGCTCCTTCGATACTGCGGCCTGCCGTGCCTGGGAGACTTGCTGGAGGACTCCGCCTGCTCCTGGACTGCCTGAGCCAGTGAGTGTCTCCGCCGCTGGGGCTCCTCGTGGCGGGACTAGGGGCGCGCGTGTCGCACCGTCCGGACCGGGCCTTCTTGCGGCGCGGGCGCCATTTCCCTACTCCTTGGTGCCCGCGGTAACGGCCCAGAGTCTCCGGGTCTGGCGATGGGGGCGGCGCGTCCCCCGTGACTCCCCGCTGCGCATGGTTCCCTCACTGGCGAGACTCCCGGCTCCCCCCAGCACTCTGCCCACGCCTGCCTGACGCCCTCGGCCTTTTCCTCTTTGCGGCCTGCTGTGACTCCGGGGCCCTCGCGGCCGTAACTCCATTGGGCTGCGCACTCCTGGCTCCCCCTTGCTGCGGCTGCCTCTCTTCTGGGTTGTGTGGTGGTCGTGCCACGCGGGCTTTCCGCTCCTCCTGCCGAGTCCATTTACGATCCTCACGCCTTCCTGAGAGGGCCCTTTGGCCTAGGGCCCTCTGTTGCTGGACACTGCGGCGCCCTGCTCTCCACGCAACTACAGCAACCTTTGTGCCCACCTGTTTACAGCGCCTTAGCGCCCGGGGTGCTTGCTACCCTGCGGGGGGCTGGGGGTGTGCAGGCCGTTCCGCGGGGCCTTTTCGCTCATCATTGTGGTGAGGTCGTCTTGGCTTTATCCTCGCAAGCCGGCCCGCTACGCTGGCCCCGCTCTGGAGGCTGACTGCCCCCGCGTCTCCCCGCTGCTGTCTCCCCCGCGGTCGTGCTCGCCCCCGGGTCGCCTTTATCTGGACGACCACCTCCCGTGGCTGGGTCGCGCTGGGCGGCCTCTGATTCCTGAAGCTCCAGATCACCTTGGTGGGCTTGCCTCCCTCATCGCACCTCCCGCCTTGAGATCCTCAGTTTGAGCCCCTCGACTCTTTGGGCGCTTACCCCGGCTTCGTGAGCGGCCTCTGAGACTCTTCGCCGAGCCTGCGGTGCCTGCCTATGCTCTCCTGCTACGTCGCCAGGTCAGGGGATACATCTCGCACCTGTTCTTGCCACCTCTCCACTGGTCTACTGGGCCCAACCATCACCTGCCTCTGCCCACCAACCCCGGGGGGTGCAATCTGTGGTGCCTCACTCTCTCTGCGTCTGGCCTGGCCGCCTTTCGCCTGCTCTCCGCTTGTGACATCGCCGGCGGGCACTGGTATCCAACTTTGCACTCCTGCTGCAGTGCGGCCGGGCTGCCCCTGGGCGCTGTTGCCTTCTCTTATCGCTGTTGCCTCCCCCTTTTTGCTGCTGAACTGAGCTACCCACCTGTTGCTGCCGGCCATGGGGAGAACCGACCCGAAACAGCAGAAGATCGCCTTCGACCAGCGCCGTCCGACGCGCCACGAGGGTGCAACCTCTGATGGGGGAGACCCCGCTGCCCTGCTGGAGGCGGCCCCAACACGTGAAGACTATCTCAAGGCAATCATGTTGGACGTCAAATCTACGGTCACTAGCATAGCGGCCCAGCTTGACCAGCTGTCTGCCCGTCTGGACACTGTTAAAGCCAGAGTTGACTCCCATGACGCCCGTCTTCTACATGTCGAATCCAGGGTCTCTGACGCTGAGGATGCCGCCTCGCAGGATCGCCAAAAACTGCTACAGTTGGACAAGGTGCTGTATCTCATTCGTAATAAAAACGAGGATTTGGAGGCGCGCTCCCGGAGGAGCAACCTCCGCATTACTGGAGTGCCCGAATCCACCAATATCTCTCGAATGGAGGACTTTGTTGAGCAGCTCATCAGAGAACTTTTTGGCGACATCCTCTCTCCTGTCTTCATTGTCGAAAGGGCTCACCGCTCCCTTTGCCCTCGACCTGGCCCTGGTCTTCTGGCTCGCCCCATCATTGCTAAACTCCTGAACTTCAGAGACCGCGATGCCGTGCTTCGGGCAGCCAGGGAGAGGGGCAAAATTTGTCACCAGGGCAACTCTCTTTCGTTCTACCCCGACTACACCATAGCGGTCCAGGCGGCTCGCCGTGAGTTCCTTCCGGCGAAGCGGATCCTACAAAAACATGAAGTCTCCTACTCTCTGGCGTATCCCGCCAAACTGCGGGTTCGACAAGGCTCCAAAACACTCATCTTTCCAGACCCCAAGGAGGCCCTGGCCTTTGCTAAGAAGCTGGACCGGTCACATCGCTCTTCACCTGCCGACTCCCAGACCGCCGCGGCCGACAACCTCAGTGATAATGACTGAAATGTTGCCTCCTTTTCTTTGTCTGCTAATTGTATTTCACGTTGCCTACGCTTTTGCCCCGAGCCAGCCCCTCGGGTTTCTGCAGCCTCCCTGGGCACATTTTCCCAAATCCTTGTTCTGGGCTAGCTGTCCTTAGTCGTTTGCTAATTTTCCTGAGCTGTCTGCTATATTACACGGCTTGGCCACCCTGTCTCTACGGCAGGGGTGAATGCTGGGCGACGCCATGCCCCCACGGGATAATTCCCATTCTGGACATTGACTTTTCCTTTCCCAGTTGCGGGTCCCTGGGGTGGGAGCGGGTGGTATCTCAGCCTGATTGGGGGGTTGGAGTGGGTGCGGGGGTGGGGGGTCCCTTATGGATGGTTGACTGGGGGGTGGTGCGGGTGGCTTGGTGGGGGTCTTTGGGGTTTATTGCCTCCGTCTGAGGCTATGTGGTTCTTTGTTGTATTGTTCTGCACAATTGGTTTTTCCATGACAAGTCACTCCAACCTTGCCTTTGCACCCTGTTGGTTTATTATTCTTGCACCGCTTTGTCATTGGCTCCTTCCTGACACGCCATTCCCATTTTGTACGCATGTCTTATGCACCCTATGGCCTTATTGTCATGCTCTCTCACTGCACCTCAGTTATTCGACTCTCCGCCATGGGCATTGCGAAGACTGTATTGGCGCCCCCATGTGAGGCTCTGTTTGAATTTTGGATCTCATTACCACTTTGCGCCTCCGTGCTTATTGTACCGACCTCATTCTCACACCATTCGTTGCAGCACCATACGCATTTGCACAAATCGTTCTTCTCCCCTATCGCCTTGTGTATCACCGCTCTACCTGACATGGCTCAATGACAGACACTGTCCAATGCACCTGGAACGTCCGGGGGCTCAACGACTATCGAAAGGCGCGACTGGTCCACGCCCACCTCGCTCGGCATAGGGTGGACGTCTGTTTTCTGCAGGAGACCCATCTTTTGCCCGCCACGTCCTCTAGGCTGCTTTCCCGTCACTGGTGCGAAATTCACTCCTCTTATTATTCTAACTACTCTCGGGGTGTGTCCATCCTGTTACGTAAGGGGCTTCCTTGGCAGACTTCCCGGGTGGTTGTCGACCCTGGGGGACGCTTTGTGCTCCTTTATGGCACTCTACACGCACAGCCCTTGATCCTTGCTGCTCTGTACGGGCCCAACTGCGATGACCCTGACTTCTTCACACAAGTTTGGCACCACATTTCAGCCCTTGGCCCTGCTGCGCTTCTCTGGGGGGGGGACTTCAATATAACACTGTCTTCTACCCTTGATCGGTCCGGTCCCCGCATGTCTCACCCGCGCGCCACCGCCCTCCTCAGCTCCATTCTCACTGATAACTCTTTATACGACGCATGGCGTCACACTCGCCCTGACACGCATGAGGGCACTTGTGTCGCTGGCTCCCGCGGCTGCTAGTCCCGCTTGGACCTCTGGATCACTACCCCGGACGCCCTAGCTTGGCTCACCTCCGTCGATCACATGGCGCGCACCCTTTCCGACCATGCTCCTGTTCGCTTAAGCCTGCGCCTTCCACACTCCCCTTGCCGTGCTTTTTCCTGGCGGCTTCCCCCTAATGCTCTTCGTGACTCGGTATTCTCCGATGAAATACAGACTGTAATCACAAACTATTTCGAGCTTAATGAGGGCTCCGTAGATTCCCCGTCCATGTTATGGGAGGGTTTTAAAGTCGTTATACGAGGTGAATGTATCTCTAAACAATCCGGTGTCCTTAGTTCCATCCGCGGCACTCTTGAAAAACTGGAAAACGAGATCAAGGACCTCCACTCTTCTCACGCTCGGGACCCCAACCCTGATAAGCTTGCCCAGATCCGGGGGAAACTTACCGATTTCGCTGATGAGGCCAACAGAGAACTTGCTTTTCTAGGTAGAGAGGCTAGGGCGCGTCGTTTTGGCGAGGGTGATCGCCCGGGAAAAACCCTGGCTAACCTGCTTCGCCCGCCTCTGGCCGCATCCTTTATTAACGCCCTTCGGGATGGCGGTCCTGATCGGACAACTTCATCCGAAGAAATCAAAGCGCGTTTTATTTCATTTTATACACAACTTTACACGGCCTTCTCAGCGCCTTCGCCTGAGGTTCTTGATCAATATTTTGACACCCTCCCGCTGCTATGGCTCGGTAATCCCCACCGGGATTTCCTTGACGAGCCTTTCTCCAAAGAAGAGATACTAGCTGCAATTAATAGTATGCCCGGTGACAGGACCCCTGGTTTGGATGGCCTGCCGGCCTCCTTCTACAAGGCCTTTGCCCCTATTTTGGTTCCTCACTTAGCCGCCATGTATAATGAGTCCTTTGAGACAGGACAGTTCCCCCCCATCGCTGCGCGAGGCCTCACTCACTTTGCTCTTAAAGCCGGACAAATCACCCGAGTTGCGAGACTCCTATCGCCCCCTGTCACTCATAAACACGGACAATAAAATTTTCGCTAAACTGCTCGCCTCGCGCCTTCTTCCCCTTATGCCGCTCATTGCCCGCCCTGATCAGTCCGGGTTTATCCCTGGCCGTTCTACCTCCCACAACCTTCGGACCATCTTTTCCGTTCTTCACCAAATAAACCCAGCGCTCCCGGCGGTGGCGGCCTTGCTTGACGCCACTAAAGCCTTCAACACCTTAGAGTGGCCCTTCCTGTTTTACCTCCTCCCTCGCTTGGGCTTTAGTCCGGTCTTTATACGCAAAGTGTTGCTCCTCTATACCCTTCCCACCGCCCGTCTTCGGCTTAACGGTCAAATTTCGGATCCCATTTCCATCGAGCGTGGCACTTGGCAAGGGTGTCCACTGTCACCAATGCTTTTCGCCATCGCCATGGAGCCTCTTGCGGCTCGACTGCGCCAACATCACACTCAGAGGAACATCGGCTTTGCTGCTCGTGCTCTACTGGTTTCTATATATGCGGATGATGTCACCCTCTACGTCCGCAACCCTCAAGAGAACCTAAGCCCTTTGGTTCTTGAGGTGATACACTTTGGAGGCTATTCCGGCATCTAGGTGAACTGGAGCAAGTCAGTGCTGTTTCCTCTCACCGATGCCACGTACCCTTCGATCCGGACTATCCATTTGTGTGGGCGTCTGAGCCTACTAGGTATATTGGGATCTGGCTGAGTAGGGACGTCGAACTTTGGAGGGCCAACTTTGGTCGCGCAATGGATTGGTTGGAGTCCAGGATCCCCCTTTGGAGCCGGTTGCCACTCTCTTTAGCCGGTCGCATAGCCATTGCCAAGATGGTAGTGCTTCCAAAGTTTTTATATTTATTTGTCAATATCCCCATCCCTCTCACTGCTCATTTTTTCCACAAAATCCGTTCTTTGGTGATCACTCTGATCTGGGCTGGCCGACAACCTAGGATCGCATATAACATCCTGACCCTCCCTATGTCGTGCGGAGGACTTGGTGCCCCGACTTCAAACTCTATGCCCTCAGTGCCCAGGCCAGCTTCCTTCACTTCTGGCTTCATCCCACCCCTTTCCAGCCTCACGTCGCGGTGGAGGCTGACCTAGCCGCCCCGTGGTCGCTTTCTACCGCATTGTTTGTCCGGGCGAGACCTCCACGTGCTGAGATCGATACGGTTGAGACCCTGCGCTGGGCATCGGAGGGGCTCCGGAAAATTTCGGGTTCGGACATGCTTTCTGCGGATGCGATGCCCATCGCTCATCACCCGGCTTTTCCCCCTCTTCAGTCTTCAGGAATGGTGAAGCACGCACTCGTCTTGGGCTCTCTAGTGTGTCTGATATCTACCCTGGGAACACGTTCTTTACACCTACCGTTGAGACTGGCCCCATGGACACTTTGCTTTATTATCAGCTCAGGGCTGCCTGCAAGAAACTTCACTCCTCGTTCCCCCAACCTCCTTCCTCGATGGCCACTCTCAATCTCCTTTACACGTCCCCCTCCCCAAAGAAATTAATTACTAAAATCTACGCTCTCACGCTGGCAGCGTCTTCCAACTCCACTGACAGGGCGCGCGTGGCGTGGGAGGTGGACCTAGGTGTCGAGATCTCCCAGGCCGTCTGGCTGTACTGCTGCACTCAAATTAAACGTCTCTCCCCTAACTATCGTCTACGCCTTATCCACTTTAAGTATTTACACAGGCTCTATCGGACCCCTGCACAATTGCACAAGATGGGACTCATTGCCAATGATAGATGCCTGCGTTGCTTTGCGCCTGCGGCCGATTTCTCCCACCTCACCTGGCTATGCCCCCAGGTCTCCGCTTATTGGCGCGAGGTCTGTGTTGCAATTTCTGAGATCACCTCGTCTCCGGTCCAACCTGACCCTCTGCTTTGTCTTTTAGGCTTTGTTAAACCCTGTCCTGATGCCTCCCGTAAACTGATTGCCATGCTGCTTGTCCTCGCGCGGCGCAGGGTCTCCATGTGTTGGGGTCGCAGGCCTGCACCGAAGGTGGCTCTTTGGTTGGAGGATGCTTCACGCTGCCAGACTCTCCTGTCCGAATTCTGGGACCTTATGCCTGCCAGATCCCGCCCACTTGATATTTGGGGACCGCTTGTATCCTACCTTTTGAGTCACAACCCCCAGCACCCTGCGACCTCTCCCGCGCTCCCCGCCGGCGCTCCGCCCGCGGCGGCTGCTGGTGAAGGTCAATGAGTCTCCCCCTTACTGCTCTCCCTTCCCCCCTGTCTCTCAATGTCTCCCCCTTTCACACATGGTGCCTTTCACGGTGGTTCCCCCTTGTTGTCTGGGTAACTCCACAAATTATTTCTTTTATATTGCTTTTCAGTGGTGCTTGTATGCGGTAATCTTCGCTAGTTTTGTCGTATAGTTGTGCATATTATTTTATCATGGTGCAATCTTGTAATTTTGTTGTGCTCAATCCTCAATAAAGGTCTTTGAAAATAAAAAAAAAAAGGATCTGCGGGCTACCAGGAGTCGTCCCAGGCGTAGGGGGTGGAGCCCAGGATGAGGACTTGGGTCTTCTCTGAGTTGAGCTTGAGGCAGCTGTCCTTCATCCAGGTAGCGACAGCCTTCATCCCATCGTGGAAGTTGTTCTTGGCGACTGTAGGTTCGTTGGTGAGGGAGAGGATCAGCTGGGTGTCATCGGCATAGGAGACGATGTTCAGTCTGTGTTTCCTGATGATGGCTGCGAGCGGGGCCATGTAGATGTTGAGGAGAGTTGGGCTCAGGGAGGAGCCCTGAGGCACTCCGCAGCTGATCTCTGTGGGTTCAGAGTAGAACGGAGGTAGTCTGACTGTGTTTAGCCGGTGAGGAAGGAGCGGATCCATTCCAGGGCTTTGTCGTGGCTGCCAGCATAGTGGAGTCTTTTGCATAGGGTACTGTGGGAGACTGTGTCGAAGGAGGCCAAAAGCTCCAAGAGGATGAGGGCTGCAGTTTTGCCTCGGTATAGGAGGGTGTGGAATGTCGTCTGTGGCGGCAAGGATGGCAGTCTCGTGCTTTGGAAGCCGAATCGGGAGAAGTCCAGGATGTGGTTCGCTTTGATCAACTCTGAAAGTTGGGCATCAACGGCCTTCTCGATGACCTTGGCTGGGAAGGGGAGCAGAGATATGGGTCTGAAGTTCTTGAGGTCCTTTGGGTCGGCAGAGGGTTTCTTCAGTGAGGGGTTGATCTCTACGTGTTTCCAGTATTCTGGGAAGGTGGCAGAGTTGATGGAGCAGTTGATGGCGCTGCAGAGTTCGGGGGCGATGGAGGTGCCGGCTCTGTTGAAGATGTGGTGAGGGCAGGGGTCTGAGGGAGCTCCGTATAGATGCTCTTCATGATCTTGAGGGTGTCATCAGCGGTGAGTGGAGTCCCGCTGAGCAGGGTCTGCTGGGGTCCTGAGTTGGTGGGTGCGGTGGTTGCGGGTAGGGTGCGAGGGTCTTTGGCATTGAGGCTGTTGAAGCAGTCTTAGATCTCCTTTATCTTGCAGTGGAAGAAGGTACCGAGGTTGTTGCAGAGGTCTTGGGAGGGTGGGATGTCTGCTGTTTCTGTCCTGGTTTTGGAAAATTCTTTGATCATGGCGAAAAGTTCTTTGCTATTGAGTCCTTCAGTGTTGATCCTTTCTCGTAGGGCCGCTTTCTTTGTTGTTCTGATGAGGTTGTGGTGTGCGGTTACAGCTGTTTTGAAGGCTGAGTGGTCTTCCTGGGTCTCTTATTGAGCTGTCCACAGGTGTGCTTGGACTCATGAAGGTTAGGAGAGAACCAGCTGGCTTTATTGGAGTGTCGCTTGCCTGGGGCTTTCTTGAGGGGAGCCAGTGGGTCGGCGCAGTTGGAGATGCATCAATGGAGGTTGCGTGCTGAGGTATTAGTGCACCGGGACACCCCACTTATAAATTAAACATACTGACTGCTGGGGCCACCTCTCAGACCCCAACAAAAATAATGGTGTGGGGTGAAAAAACTGAAGGTTAAAGTGATGTTATAGTTAGGTATGGAATTAATTACTTACTTGGAAAATCAGTAAAAGGTTAAAGGTACGTTATAGCAAAGTGAAAATATCAGTTAAAACATACCGTTTTAAACGTACACAACCACTGAATTTGACCAGTTTTAGTTATCTCAAGTAACTATAACTCGCGCCTAAGGTAACTATAACTTGGCCCTTTCTTTGCATCTCTAATTACCCCAAAAATTACATTTCTCATGACATGTTCCATGACATCATTGATAATATCACTGCAACAGTTGCAGTAGCATCATTGATGACAAAACTGTGCGTGGTGGGGGGATGCAAGTTAGTTATTTGAGAGAACTAGAACTGTTGTATTCCGCTTTAGGTGTCCGTATATAGGTTTTCCTGAATCATGTCCTTATATAGGCACAATTCGCATTGCCCTTATCTAGGCATAGAATCCCAGTCCTTATTTAGGCATTAACCGTGTACTCCAAATGCAGGCATGGTCACCGACATCCGTCCACCCTAACGTCACAACGAGTTCTTAGAAACCAGACCCTTAAGCTTCGGGAGTTCCCCTAGCACAGGACTATTGATTTCTCCAAGAACTCATCTATTATGTATGAACCGTTATACCTTAAGGGTTCATTCCTGACGTCTTCCTCTGTCCGACTTCACGTCAATGCTAACAATCCAAGGCATCTACCAGGTATAAATATACCTTCCCTTGCCCAAGCAAGTTAGAGGAGACCTCGACTTCAAAGGAGCCCGTATCCCGGCCTGATGCACTGAGAAGAAGCTGTCATTCCTGCACGCAGAAGAATCCAGCTTCCAGTGTTCTGACTACCTTTGCGGGGTGTTAGAGTTCGAGTCCGGAAAGAGATTCCCACCTCTCTCATTCACAAGGTATGGAGCTGACTAGAACCTAGAGGGACTCTTGGCATACTAAACTTAACTTAATCTTAGTATACCATACTAGAGAATACTCCACCTACTTCTACCTTTCCCTACACCTAGACTAGGTTAGGCACATTGGGGTAGAACTAGCTTAGAGACGCATCGTATGAGTACTCGCATTTTTAGCTCATGTTATTTATGTACGTGAATATATGCTAAAAGATAATGCTAGCGCAGTATTATTTATTTCTACTGCTTGCGCTGTACATTATTTATCTTGCATACTGTCTTGTGATCATAACAGCACATATCTCTTACACGAGAAACAAGACTGTTCAATAAAACCTTTTTATTGAAACGCCCGTCTTTCCTTTCTGTGTAACTCTGCGGAAACTAAGCATGCACGATTGACTGAGTGAAACTGTTATCTATTGTTTCCACGATTCTGAGACGTGTTCCGATTCTAAAGGGAAACAATGTGGTCATGTTTATGCGGTTGCTAGAAACTACTCCCTTCTTGTTCTCAAGGAGTTTCTAGTGGCCTCTGAGCTAGCTGGCACAAGTAATTAAGTTTAATATACTCGATAGGGAAATACCGACCTTCGTCCTATGTCAAGCCTATAGGGTATATTATTCCAATGCGCAGAGCCTATTAGGGAAATAGGAACTACACTACATGGTCAGTGACATCACTGATGACATCTCAAATGACATCACTGATGACATCACTGTGACTGTGTGTTTCTTTAAAGTTTTAATATGTATTATATATATGCCAGGGTGTATTGAAGAATGAGTGGGTGTATAAGTGTCTGGATGGAGGATTTAGTTTGTGCATGACTGACTGTATAAGTGAGTGATTAAATGTGTCTTACTGAATGCATGGATTAGTGACTAAACTGTGTGAATATCTGTATCTGTCTGTTGTTGTATAAGCTGCTGCATGGGTTGGTCAGTAGCTACATGAGTGTCTATATGGGTTATTGATTGGTTGCCTGAGTATTTGTATGGGAGACTGAGTGTGTGTGTGGGTGGGTGGGAGGTGTGTGACTGTGCATAGATGTGTGAGTGGTTGATTCACTGGGTGTATGGGTTCAAGAGTGCATGTGGAAACAGCTGTATGGGTGGATGACTGTGTGTATGGGTGTGTTGGTGAGTGAATGGATGTCTCAGTGGTACATGTCCAAGTAACTACATATGTAAAAGGCAGTGTATGTGAGAATTGGAGTATATAAATGACTACGTGAGAGTCAGTGATTGTGAGAGTGGCTGTATGGATGAGTGTGTACTTGTATCAGTGATTATATAAGAGTAAGTATGCGTCAGTATCTGGATGAATAAGTGAGGTGGTGTGTGTATAACTATAGGTGAGTAAATGGGATTGTGATTGATTCTTTGCATGACTGACTAGGTGTGTGAGTAACTCCATGGATGAGTGGCGGTGTGTGAGTGTCTGTATAGGTGTATGAGTGCATATGATAGTGTTGTATTGAAGAGTGACTGCATATATGAGTGATTTTATGGGTGAATGAGTGGATGTGTGTGTAGACCTAGGAATCAGTGAGTGCGTATGTAGTAAATGGTATTGGTGTGTCAATGGTTTCAAAAATGGTAGTCTGTATTTTACAGTGGGTGTATCAAAGGTTATATTAGAGTGTGAGAAGGTGCATCAGCTTTTCACGTGGATGTCATCAGTGATGTCATCAGTGATGTCACTGACCATGTCATGAATGATGTAATATGTGACGTCATCAGCAGTGCATTGCGGAGGCGCGAGTTATAGTTAGCTGAACTAACTATAACTGCGGAATTTCTATGGTTTTGTACGAGTGAAATGTCCAACTAACTATAACGTCCCTAAAACTTGTGGTTTTTGCAGTGAATTTTTATGGTTTTTTAAATGCTAATTTCTAACTATAACGTCCCTGAAACCTTTGGTTTTTTCATTGAATATATATACGTACGTGTGTGTGTGTGTGTGTGTGTATATATATATATATATATATATATATATATATATATATATATTTTCACTGAAAAACCCATAGGTTTCAGACACGTTATAGTTAGAAATTAGCATTTAAAAAACCTTTGAAATTCACTGAAAAAACCATAGGTTTTAGGGACAGTTATAGTTAGTTGGACATTGCACTCGTACAAAACCCGTGAAATTTCCCCGTTATAGTTAGTTCAGCTAACTATAACTCGCGCCCCCGCAATGCACTGCTGATGACGTCACATATTACATCACTCATGACATGGTCAGTGACATCACTGATGACATCTCAAATGACATCACTGATGACATCATCCAGTGACTGTGTTTCTGTACATTTTAAATATGTTTAATATATATAGGGAAAGGCGTATTGAAGAATGAGTGGGTGTATAAGTGTCTGAATGGATGATTTAGTAGGTGCGTGACTGAGTCTATAATTGAGTGATTAAACGTATCTTACTGAATGCATGGGTAAGTGACAAAACTGTGTGAATATATGTATCCGTCTGTCTGTTGGTGTGTAAGTGGAAGCATGGATTTGCGAATAGCTACATGAGTGTCTATATGGGTTATTGATTGGTTGTCTAAGAATCTGTATGGGTGCCTGAGTGTGTGGGTGGGGTGTGTGTGACTCTGTACATAGATGTGTGAGTGGGTGAATCACTGGGTGCATGATTTCAAGAGTGCATCTGTGATGGACTGCTTGGGTGGGTGAGTGGGTGTGTTAGTGAGTGAATGTATATCTCAGTGGTACATGTGTGAGTAACTACATATGTGAAAGGCAGTATATATGTGTGTTGGAGTATTTAAATGGCTATAAGTGAGACTGTGTGATTGTGAGTGGCTGTGTGGATGAGTGTGTGCTTGTATCAGTGATTGTATAAGAGCGTAAGAATGTGCTAGTATTTGTATGAGTAAGTCAGCTGGTGTGTGTATAACTGTATAGGTGAGTAAATGGCAGTGTGATTAATTATTTGCATGACTGACTAGGTGTGTGAGTACCTCTATGGATGAGTGGCGGTGTGTGAGTGTTTATATAGGTGTATGAGTGCATATGATAGTCCTGTACTGAGTGACTGTAAGTATGATTGACTGTACGGGTGAGTGAGTAGATGTGTGTGTGTAGACCTAAGAATCAGTGAGTGGGTATGTAGTTATTGGTATTGGAGTGTGTATGGTTTTGAGAATGGCAGTCTGTAATTTAGAGTGGGTGTATCAAAGGTTATATTAGGGTGTGAGAAGATGCATGAAATTATCACATGGATGATGTCATCAGTGATGTCATCAGTGATGTCACTGACCATGTCATGAGTGATGTAATATGTGACGTCATCAGCAGTGCATTGCGGGGCGCGAGTTATAGTTAGCTGAACTAACTATAACGGGGGAATTTCACGGGTTTTGTACGAGTGCAATGTCCAACTAACTATAACTGTCCCTAAAACCTATGGTTTTTCAGTGAATTTCAAAGGTTTTTAAATGCTAATTTCTAACTATAACGTGTCCCGCCCCTCCCTTCACCACTGTGCAAACGCGCCCGTGGCGCGTTTTAAGCTGGGGGATTAAGTCCCCTTGAATCATGAGGGTCCCTGGGGTCCAACTAGCCCACCCTGTACCTCCAGTATGCGCCAGGGAGCTGCGTTGCAGAGAGGTGTTCAGAGGCCACGCCCCTTTTACACCTCTCTGCAACGCAGCTCTGTGGCGCTTTCTGGACGTACCTGGTGGGCTAGTTGGCCCCCAAGGACCCTCAGGATTGAAGTGGATTTAATTCCCCATCTTAAAACGCGCCACGTGGCCTGTTTGCACACATGTCACCTGAAGCCCCGCCCCCTCCCTTCACCACTGTGCAAATGCGCCCCGTGGCGCGTTTTAAGTTGAGGGATTAAGTCCCCTTGAATCCTGAGGGTCCCTGGAGTCCAACTAGCCCACCATGTACCTCCAAAAGCGCCACAGAGCTGCGTTGCAGA